>JAPVRG010274630.1:10089-23510 GCA_029783565.1 Rhagoletis cerasi
CACAAAATGTTATATGTCTTATTAGATATGCTTGTAGGTATTCTGAAGTTTCTGTGTATAATTTTAAAAAATTTCTTCTCTTCCGCGATATTTCACCTGTTACACCCAGTGCCATGTAAATCCCACAATCCATAATGAAATCTATCTATTAACTCATTTCATTCATACACAAAACCGAACTGCATCTGCAGAAAATGCGTGAACATACACACATACACACGCACACTAAAAACCCTTCTTTAACCAGTCACTCCAGTCACTCCATTTCTTCTCCAACTTTTATAAGTACCTATACATTTTTTGTTTTGAGCGGAATCATAAATCGAGTCAACGAACAGCGACACTCACAACAAATGAGCCGAAATAAACCGATGCGAGCGCCATACTTCCGCAGTCGGTTAACATTGCGTCGACGTTAACAGCAGCGCCGCTGTTATTGCTGCCGCTATCGACTGAGCGGCGCAACGAGTTAGCATTTAACGAAATCAAACCAAACACATGAAAGTAAATATGGTTAAGCAGCAAAAACAAGCATTGGGAAAATAAAAAACAAAAACAAAAAAGGCAAAGTAATAATATTAACGAATGGATAAAGTAAATCAAAGACAAAGTATGAAGAAGAAGAGTAAAAAAAAACAACTATGAAAAATCAAGGAAATAAAAACGACAACGTATGGGAAAAAAGCAATAACAATAAAAGAGCCAAATGAAGAGCAGCGATATGGTGCCGCATTGTGGTGGTGGTGGTGGTGGTGTAGCGCTGCCGATGGTGGGCGCGCAGAGCGAATGAACCGATGGAGCAACCGATGATGGAACGATGAAACGATTGGCAACGCCAAACCAAATAGCAATAACAACAAACACTATCACTGCCAACAGCAATGGAATGGTTGGGTTGGGGAGAGCGACGTGGGGGATAGTAACATTCGAAGAATCAAGCAGAAGAACAAACAACGATAACAACAAACACTGTAGTGGCAGCAAGAGCACCAAACCAAACCAAACCAACCACTACATCGACGACTTTCGAACCGTACGAATGTTGGCCAATACTTCATTGCCATCGCTGCCGTCACCGCTGCACCCGCCGCTGCCGCCTGCTCAAGCACTCGTACACTTAACTCTATGTAGTCTTTTCACGCAGCTGACGTCGCTGCTGTTAATGCTGCCGCTGCCGCCACATTGGCCATAGCCATACACACACGGGAGGGTTGTGCGCGCTTCGTTAATGTTCGATTTGTTCAGTCATCAGCCGAATTCGTGACAGGCAACATCTTATTAGATTAGAGTTGCGCTGTCTGAGCGTGTGTGTCTGTCTGTCTGTCTGTCTTGTGTTTGTTTGTTATTTATTAATGCATATAAAAGAGCCAAGTGTATGATGGCCAGGTCGGACAACAAACGACGTTTGATGGAAAATTGAGGCAAAAAAAACACACACAAAATAAACCGGGTTTTATGGGCACTACAAGTATATACCTAATAAGAAAATCGGTGTTTGATTAGTTGAAAAATATGAATGACAGTAGTTAAATATCGGGGACAATAACAACAGTACGACGCGGTACGTGAACGGTAGTGAAAAACTAAAACATTTTGAACAACAAAAATCGTTTTTTGGAAAATTTGGAACAACCACAACAACAAGCGTGCACATGTCGGCAATAACATTTTGCTAAATTGTGGGCGTGCATTTAGTAAACAGTGTTTATAAACAGGTGTGTGTTCACTAGTGTAAGTTTGTGTGTATGTGTGTGTATTTGCGCAAGTTATACAAAACAATGCAACAAATAAATAAAAACAACAGTGAGCAGCTTTTCTTTTTTAAAAAAATAATAATTTTCAATGCAGTTAAAAATTTGTTGGCTAAATTTGCGACGGCGAAACGATTTTATGCGGCTGCAATTTGCTGATTTTTTTTTTATGAAGACTAGGTGAAATTTTTTTAGTACATTTTCAAAACTTGGAATGAAATTGAATGCATTTTGCGGAGGAATAGAAATTTATAAATTAAAAAAAAAAACTACAATCCATGCATTTTAGGCTCATAGAAGCGGAATACACATATAAGAAATGCAATTTTAATGCATTTGAAAGCAGTAAAGAAGTACATTTTTATAGTAACTATTGAGAATTTTAAAATGATTTAGGACAATTTAAAGTCAAATAATTAATAAAATAAAAGCAATAAAAACAATTTTTAATGACAATGAGCAAGCAGAACAATGTTTTAATCAAAATATGTATGTATACAAAATACAAAATTTATAAAAATTGAAAATTGAGCCACGAACTTCTTTCCCCAAAAATAATTGGGCTTTTCGAAGTCTTTGATAAAACAACTTGTTTTTTTTAGTACCCATCAAAAAATATTCAGTCAGGTCTCGCCCTTTAGGTTCCAATTAAAAAAATGTTCAGTCAGTTGTCGGAGAATCAACCTTCAACTTTTCTACAACTAGAAAGTGTTCAGAAAATTAACAAAAACATTTTAGCACCGAAGTTGACGACTTGAATACAATTTTTTTAGAGAATAGCGACGGCAAATGTGTTTTTTTTATTTAAAAGTTATCCTAAGCTGAGTATCAGCGCGAAAAAATTAAAAATTGAATACGTGAAATATTAGGAAAAGAACAATTTACAACAAAGTAAAAATATGTAGCAAAAACTTTCTTATAAAAAGTCAAAATATCAGAATGGCTTGAAAAATTTACGAACTTGTATGGCGAGCGCAGAAAAAGCCGAAAAAAGGTTAACATTTGATTGAACTTACATATGTTGAAAACATCTAAGAAATGTTGAAGAAGGTCTTAAAATATTCGAACTCGTGTTGAAAACCCGCAAAAAGTGTTGAAAAACTATTTTAAAATATTCAAAGTGTTGATGAAAACTAAAAAAATTATCAACAATGGTTTGAAAATATGCAAACTCGTATTGGGAACCCTAAAAAGCACAGAAAAAAATTTCAAAAATACCCGCACTCGTACTGGAAATCCAGAAAACGCTTCGAACCTATGTTAAAAACGCACAGAAAATGCTGAAAAAGGGGTTGAAACTCTTGAAGAAAACTCAAAAACAATTCAAAAGTTGTTACAAGATATTATAGTCTGTTTTGAAAATGTTGAAAAACGGTTAACAAATGCACGAACTCGTATTGGAAACAAAAGAAAGCTGAAAATGGTTCAAAATATATACAGACTCATGTGAAAAAAGCCCAAGAAAATGCTAAAAATTGGATTCAAACTATTCGAACTCTTGATTAAAACTCAAAAATTTTGAAAGACGGTTAAAAATATAAGAAATCTTGTTAAAAACTCCAAAAAATTTAAAAAGAAGGGGGCTAAAAATGCTAAAAATTTGTCTTTAAATATTAGAACTCTTCATAAAAACTCAAAAAATGCTGATAAATGGTTTACAAATTTTAGAAATCTTGTTTCAAACCCCAGAAAATGCTCAAGCTCAGGTTAAAAATTTTCGAACTGCTGTTACAAACCTAAAAAGCGCTCAGAAAACTAAATAAATACTGAAAAATGTTCTAAAAATATACGAACTGGTGTAGAAAACCCAGATAACACTAAGAAAACATTTAAAAACATTAAAAATCCTAGTGGTAGCCCTCAGAAAATTCTTAAAAGTGGCTTTAAGATATTCGAACTTCTGAGGAAAATACAAAATCCGGTAAATTTTTTTCCAAAAAGTCACATGCCATTAAAAACAAAAAACTGAAACTGGGTCCAAAACCAATTTGAAAAGACTTAAATTAAACCCAAAAATATTTTAAGTTTTTTTTTTTTTAATTTATTTAAAAAACCCCCAAACTTTGAATAGCCGCAGAAAATGTTAAAGAGTGGTAGTCAGAAAGTAAAGTTTTTTAACTGAAAAAAAAAACATTTGTTGAGTTAAAAAATCAAAACAAACAGAGTGACTTCAAGCACGAATTCAATTTTATAGTGCACAAACAAAATACTTATCAAAGGCTGCTAATCAAGTACTGAAGAAGAAAGCGTATTTATCTTCTTATTTTACGCTGCAGCCATTTGTTGGTCTGGGAAGAGAAAAAACACCGCCATTGACCTCTCTCCTTTGCGAAGATACGCCAGTTTCTTATACCAAGCGCAAACAGGTCCTTTCAGAAGGTTATTTTCCGGTAGGGAATTGAGAGCGCAAGAAACTCAAAATTTTTTAGTTATAAAATTACAATTCTTAAAAAAATTGAAACTTCGCATGAAAAATTTAAAGGATATTGCCCAGGTATTTAAAAATAGGATATTAAAAATAGGAATTTTTGAATAATTTACAAGAAATATATATATGAATACTATTTCCACATTACAAATATTTGAAGGAAAATAAATGAAGCACTAGGTGGTAAAAATTAGAATTTTCAAAAAAAAGATTGCAAGAATAAAAAATCGCTAATTCGAAGGAAATTAGCTCCGATATCGGGCTTGAAGTACATTTGATGAAAAGCTTTTACTGTATGGGTATTAAAATAAGTGCACGACAAGAAAAACAAAAAAGGAAAGGACTACGAATTAGAAAATCAGAGAAACTTTTAACCAAAAGGTAGAGAAAACTACTTGAAACCGCAACCGAAATGAATTAAATAATGCATTTTAAAAATTAAAAAAAAGTGAAAAGCTATGATTAAAAAGAAAGCTTAGCACGAACTTAAACGAACTTTTATATGGAAATCTGCGAAAAAGTGGAAATTCAATGAAGCTTGTGGTGCTTTTCTATAAGAACTGCGCAAAATATTTAAGCTTAAGCACCACTTTTCTCAATACCGCTTTTTTGTAATTTTTTCTTAACAAGCTGATATTTTTTCATCAAAAGTAACCAACAAACTGTGACCCATAGAACACGCCGTGTCTACATTTCTTAACAAAATTTGTTTCCTTTCAGTTCTGAAAAATTCATAAAAAATTCAAAATCAAAAAAGTATTTCGCCACATAAATGGCTAAGGTCAGACAGAGATTGAAATTTAGCGTAAGACGACATACGAAGAAGAAAATTTGAACCGATTGAAGAAAGTAAAGCAAACAAGTTGTGAAAAAGTGTAGAAAATTGTGAAAATTAAACAGCAATAAAATTCAATACAAATGATTTTCGAAAAGTGAACAAGTGCGAGCTAACCGCAGCAGCGACGCCAAGCGACTGCGTGCAACGCAAAAAACAAAACCTAAAACAAAAATAACAACAACTAAAGAAAACAACAACAATAAACACGGCAACACCAAAAATTGCAACACCACCACCACCAACAACAACAACGTGTGCCGTCCATACGCCAGCAACAACGGCGGCAACAATAACAACGGCGAGTGCGTGTGTTGCCGGTGCCAGTGCGGATGTTGCAGCTGCTGCTGGTGCTGGTACACCACCCACAGTCACAACAATACCAACAATAACAACAACAACAGTACCAACTTCGCCAGCAACAACAACAACAACTGCGGCGGCAACAACGCCAACAACAGCAGCAAATGCAGCAACAACAACACCAGCAACTGCATGTTTAACAACGCTTACAAAGCGTACTAACAACAATAACAATTTATCAGTAGTTAATAAATTTAGCAGCAGTAATAGTAGCGGCAACAATCTGCCAACGTCAGCAGAATTATTATTAGCCGCTAGCAGCCACCGAATGCAGCCACAAGTGCCGCAAGCCGCTGGGACAGCCGATATGGATTTGACGGCTGTTCAATCGATGGATTGGTTTTTCAAAAAGGAGCAATTTTATCTATTGGCACAATTTTTACAACAGGTGAGCGAGTGACTTGAAAATTATAAATATTATAAGATGCGCAAAAATTTGGGATTAATAATTTAAGGCTTACATTACAACGAAATTAGAAAGGTGGTGCTGAAACAAAAAAAAAAACAAAAATTGGTGTGAAAATTTGTACGAATGATTTTAATTCAATTTTAAAATTTGCTGTCAGAGCTGGTACAATGTTTTAAACTTTTTTTGATTTTTTTTTTTTTTTTCAAAAATTTAAAATCTTTTAGCTGAAGGGTTCTATGTGCTTTTCAGGCTCTTTTTAGATTTTTAAGCTTAAAATCTCTCAGAACTAGAAAATCCATCAGAAACAAATTTTTTTTTGTAATTTTTCTTCCAAATATTAGTTTTGGGCTCGATATAGCTTGCTTGCTATTTAATTTCATTAACCTCAGAATATTAGAATATTGAATTTTTTCATATTTCGGCAGAAAATTTAGGATTTTTTTTCGAAATCAAAATCATATCTACATTATAAACAAGTTGCAGTACTATTTTGGTTTCTTTTTTCTTGATTATCTCATTTTACCGGAAGTCCTTATGAATGCTTCAAATTTTACATACTTCTTCAAAATCCTTTTTTTATTGAAAACCCGATATTTTTATTTAAAAATAAAAATGGTTGTGTTTGTTATTGGCCGTTTTATTATAATTTAGTAATTTTTGTTTGCCTCGAGCTCAAACAAAAATTACTAAAAATAAAAATGTAAAACACATTTTCTTGAATTACTAAAAAGTTCTTTATGCGAACAAGTGTCCAAATTTGTTTTTCAGACATATTCGAATTTCAAAAAAAAATTTTTCGATATCAAAAAAGCGTGGAAAAAGTGCCGAATCGGGAATAGAAATTTTTTAGTGAATGTCTTATAATCCTCTTTCCGCTTAAATTGTTTTTTCTAATTTACTACACAAAAACTTTTACTTAAGACAATTCCAGTGTGTAAACGTTTTTTTAAAAAATTTCGAGTAAGAAAAAACTTGAATCGAAAAATATTTTATAAACCTATTTTTACTCTCTTAATCCCCTTTTTCCTTAAATATATTAATTTTTCAATGTATGTATTCTTGCAAAAAAAATTCAATTAATTAATTAAATTAAATTCAAAACACCTCAATTTTTCCAAAAAAATAATTTCGTAAGAAAAAATGCTTAAATTTGTTATTAAAACACCTACAGTTCGAAGAAAAGTTTCAAAAAATTAAAATACAAATACAAATACAATACCATTATCTTTTCTTATGATCTTAAGTTTTTTTACTTTATTATTAAAGAAATAAATTCAGCACTTTTTAATTTTTCAAAAAAATTGCATAAGAAAAAGTGTATAAAGTAGTTATCGAAGCAATTTCAATTATTAAAAAATTTTCAAAAACCAAAAAAAATATTAAAACTTTCTTTCCGCCACTGCAATTCTCAAATCGAACTCTATTTAATCAAAATACAGTAGAAATATTCTCCTGAGCTAGAAAAAGTCTCAAGAATTCTGAAAATAGGAGAATTTTACTAAACTGTCAAAAATTGGCAAAAACCACGAAAATTTAAAAAAAAAACCAAAATTTTGTACGAAAAATATTTTAGAGTTTTGAGATTTTCAAAGTTTTTGAGTTCTAGGGAATGCGTCAAATGTAAAAGGCAATAAAAAATTACCAGACTATTTTTACAAACAAATTTTCATACAAACTATACATTTTTAAAACAATTTCGAACTTAATAAACAATTTTCAAAAACTAAAATTAAAAGTTGGAACTTTCAATCGGCCAAAACAAATTTGAAAAGAAATAATATTTTCTCAAAGTATAGCAGAAATATGCGCGTGAACTAGAAAAAAGCCACACAATTTCCGAAAATCTCATAAATTTCAATAAATCGCCGAAATTTTGTGTGAAAAATATTTTAGGGTTTTGAGATTTTCAAAACTTTCGAGTTATAGGGAGTGTTCTTAACTAAAAAAATTTCTAAAAACAGGAAAACGTAAATTAATGTCCAAAACAAATTTGAAAATAAATAATATTTTCTCAAAGTACGGCATAAATATGCTCGTGAGCTAGAAAAAAGCTACACAATTTCCGAAAGTCTCGAAAATTTTACTGAGTCGCCGAAATTTTGTGTGAAAAACATTTTAGGATTTTGAGATTTTCAAAACTTACGAGTTATAGGGAATGTTCTTATATAAAAAAATTTTCAAAATTTCTAAAAACAGGAAAATTTAATTAAATATTTAATTAAAAATTTTATGTATAGTCTAGTTTTTCAAAATTTTCGGATTTCGTGGAATTGAGCAAGAAGAAAGCCTGAGCCCTTCGAAAAACAAGAAAATTTTACGAAACTTTCCAAGTTTGTATGAAAAAATTCGAGTTTCGAGTTTTTAAAAATTTTCGAATTCTAGGAAATGCTCTTCTACTAGAAAAATTCTCAAAATTTCTGAAAATAGCGAACTTTTGAATACAAAAATTTTACGAATTTTGGGTCATTTTTTAGTTTTCATGTTCTACGGAATGTTTTTGTACTAGAGAAAAATCTGAAAGGCTCCAAAAACACGAAATTTTTACAAAACTGCCAAAATTTTGTAGAAAAAATTTTTTTTGTTTCGAGATTTCTAAAATTTTCGAATTTTTTGGCGTGCCTTAAGTGTATAAGGCAATCATAAAATCAAATCTGAATTTTTCTTAAGTTTCAAGCAATGCTCTGCAGAAGTTCGAAACTTACAAATATGTATTTCGTAGGAATTATGGCAGTTCAGCTTTTTCGAAGTTTTAATCCAAATTAAGGGAAAATTTGTTTTGCAAACATTTTTAAATCGGCTTGAAATATTTTCGAGTTTGACAAAAAAGTTTAAAATTTGGAAAAATTCTTCCAAATCCTGACCATAATTAGAAAATGCAATTTACTAAATTTTGTGTTGAAATCAGCCGCCTTGTACTATATGTATCAAGTTTTCTTCTCCTCATCAAACGATTTCATAACGCACCGCATTTGAAGAAAATTTTATTCTGTAAAAATACTAAAATCCCACTGGAAATTCACTGTTCAATAAAATATGTAAAAATTTGCATTTTTCGTCGCCTCATAGCAAATGATGATTGATTGACTTATTGAACATTAGTAAGTACTGCGGAAAATGTACATATATAAAAGTTATTGTAAATGATGAAAAAATTACAGTTATATCATCACTATATTACAAGCTCAAGCTTTATAATTAATTAATATGCAATCAATTGACAATTGGCAACAGAAAAATGCAAATTCACGTGGAGATCTAACTCAATATTCACACAAACAAACGAAAAAAAAAACTAAAGAAAATTTGCTTAGATAAAAACCACACAGACAGTTCGCCCGCCCGCCTCGTGCTTTGCCGCTTTCCGCTGATGCCGTTGCCGATGCGCGCATTTTCGCGCCGCAATTAGCGTTCACCGCACACACAAAACCGCCACAGCAACTTCAATGCAATTTCTCAATTCATTTTCCAATGTAATTACTCAATTCAGCGACTTATAGACGCGGCGACCGGTTGGCCTGGCCGGCGGACTGGGAGGCTGTAACAGGCCAAAGGGGCTGACTGGCGGGTTGGCGGACTAATGCGTAAGCTTTTCACTTTGAACGCTGCATAATTATTTACAGTAAATTTTCGCGGATTTCGTCACAGGGCAGGCTACGTCAGATGGGATAAGGCGGGAGGAGAACTTACGGAAAATTAAAAAAAATATTAAAAAAAATTAAAAATAAAAAAAATTGAAAAAGTGCATACAAAGTCGCTAGAATCAAGTAGTTGCACAAAGAAACTCTGATTTTTTTCTTTTTATTTTTTTCTTTTGTTTTTATGCTTGAAATCAGCGTCTAGACAACCCTTCTCTGATTTTTCAGCACAGCTATTGACTTTAAATACGTCTGTCTGCCTATATGGTTGACACTTTGCATTTATGTTACAAATTTACAATATTTTTGTACGATTGCTTGTTGCCATACACACATATGTACTTATAGCAGGGAATTTTTGCACGTTGAAAAACCGCAGCAGACAATTTGGCCAAGCGCCAATAGAAAAACAAATAAAAAGTAGTAAAATAAAGTGCAACAAAAACAAGCGCAAACACTCCCCTCACTTAGTGGTGGCAGCCAAAGAAATGCATTTATGTTTTAACTATACACACACAGATACATAATACGTATGTATTTTCTTATGCCACTCCATACTCCATGCCCACCACTTGTCTGCTGCTGCTACTCCAGCCGCTAGTTGACTTGGGCGCGCGGTCGCTCGATTTCTTCATTTGTGTGTTACTATTTTTAAAAGCCCTTCATTAGAATTCCTACTTGAAACGATCGCATAAATTTCAATTTTTGAAGTTAATTACGTTGCAAATATTGATTTTGAAGTTGCAAGTATGTTTGTAGAGGATTGTCAGCGGTGTTGACGGCATAGAAAGGAGGTACATGGAGGCACATGCCAGCACTCAGCAATCAGCAGCAGCGAGTTTTTGTAATACAAGTATTTTTGACATTGGAAACCACGATGTATTTGATGAGGAATGTTTAAGTTCGCGGAAAGACGCAATAGATTCGAGGATTTCACAGAAGAAGTGAGAAAGGAGGCCCTTTTACTCTGCCTTGGTGCGAGTACATTCGAAGAAACTTAGTGCTTTGACTGCCTCCAGGTCTCTAGTGCATTGTAATGCATCCATGCTTCGTCCGTTGTTTCGAAAAGGCGCAAGTTCGCCAACGGCTACTTTGAAGCGGTCGCACGGTTGCTCATCTAATCGAGTGTGAGCAACACCAGCTCTCACCGCGCATATAGCATATCCAGAACTTTCTAAACTTCCTATCAAGATGACTGTCGCGCTACAAGTCCCATGATATAAAGCATATATGTAGCTTAATGATAATCTTACAGAAAATGGTACAATCCTCCAGTTCACAAAACCTGCCGTTCATTTCTCATCAGAGAGCTTCATCTTGCTCTGATGATACTTTGTGAATATTTCACAGTGTTCCAACTAATAAAGAGAATTTATTTTGATGCAGCTCAATAACTGGTTCAAACGCTCTTTGAAGAGGACTTTCCACACTCTCATCTTACTAAAAATACTTTTATCAGCTTAATAGCTTTGTATTTTACTACAGTTGTTGCCTTGTATTCCAATGATACATCACGTAGACCGTAAGAGTTCTGAGAACGAAGCTTCAAATAAAGCTCCAGAAATTGTTCGTATCACTGCTAGGGATGACAGAAAAATAATTTTAATCGATTAATTACTCAAATGATTAATCGCAAGACAAAAATAATTAATTGCAATTGATTGCAACTAATCGATTAATCGACAAATTTTATTTATTTATTAATAAAAAACTTACCAGCAACTGGAAAAAAATGTATATATATACATATATGAATATCTACTATGAATATGAGCATACATTAAAATAAGCAAAACCTCTATGGATTTCAACAGCTTTTCTCTTAACAGATGATTATACAGTGCTACAAAAAAAGTTCGTATTATTAAACCCATACCAAATTCAAATTCACCATAACTACTTTTTTCGGATTTTTCTCAAGATTTTTGGTTCCATGAGTCAATGGTTATCAATAACTTAAACCTCCTAAAAGCAGTGGAAAGATACAATCTTCCGCTTTTCAACGAACATAAGATTATCAGAATCTATTGAAAACTGTCCAATTTATGACCGAGGTTTAGACCCAACATCCCTATTTTCAGTTTTTGATCATAAATTAAGATTTTAGGGGTGTATTTGAAATTCTGCAAATGCCAAAATTATGTTGTAAAACTGTTCTACATAAAAGTACATGCAACCTTTTTTGGGTAGCACCGTGTTCTGCTAAAAAGAGTTTACTTATACAAGAAAATAGGAAGAAAAAAAATATATGATAGTAAAAAAACTTCTAGTTTCTTTTAGTAAATAAATTTCTTTACTTCTTTTTATTTCGTCCCTTGCTTCATTAATTATTTTAACCTTTAATTTCTGCTGAAAATAAAGAACCACAGCGGTTGCGAAAAACTATTTGACAAGTTAACAGAAATAAGGTAAGGAGTCGTTTAAAATAAGACTTAACGGCCAACTAATGAACTGCCGAAGTGATAAAATTGGTATGAGAACCTCCAGATTGTTACCTTAATGTAGAAGGACCCTAACTCACACCAATCTGACCAATTTTACCTGTTTTAGCTGCTAACCAATTCAGTAAACTTCTACATGTTTTTTACGTTTATTTTACTATTACTCGATTAATAATCGGTTAATCAGAAGGAATGCCACGATAAAATTAAATCATAAATTAAATGAAAATAGGCGATTAATTTAATCAAATGATTAATCGCTGCCATCCCTAATCACTCCAAACATGTGGATGGACATTTCGTTTTCAGGCGACAGAGACGATTCCACGCTAGGAACATGATTTAATACAGATAAGGTTCAGCACATAGGAGCAAATTTGATATACATATCTAGCCAAATTTAGGAAGCTCGGTGGAAAACAAGGGCACGTGTCGGAGATTTCGCGCGGGAATAAAAAAGTTTAATTTCCCAGTAGGTCAGGGCAAACAACTGATCCATTTAGCAGATTTACTACAAAGCTTCGAGAGAAAAAGGAAGATCTGGATTGTAAAATTTTCAGAGATAGGAGGTGGCAACGGGATTCGTAGGGAGGCAAAGGATCTGTAAAGTTCAAAGAACGGAGTGCAAACTTAGTAAATATTTTTTGGATTCACTCTATGCGGTTAATATGAGTAGCGTGATATGGTCTCCAAATGAAGTGAAGGCTGTATAATCAATTTTCGATCTTAATTATGTAGTATATACCAACTTGAGAGTGTGTGGATCTGATATATGTTTTAAGTCTACGGAGTAATGAAAATGATCTCTCATTCTCGCATTTTGTTATAGGAAAAGTTACTAGAATGGTAAATAAATTAAATATATAGGTAGGCACATTGAGCTGCTATAAATGAAAGTGGTGTAAGTCCACTTCTGGAAAAAAATTATTTAATAACAGTTTTGGTTAGGTATAGACACCTATTTTTATATGAACCCCAAAACCCACCCCTTGGGTGCGCTAATGGTGTCATATAAGAAGTAAAAGAATGAGTTTGTGCCTCCGCCCAACACAACAAGCGGTTGTAGAAGAATAGGAAGAAGAAAGAATTTTTTGTGGCTTCATTCTACTAGTGTTTTGAGTATTTCAAAGAGACTTCTTTATACCATTCCGTGAGACAATCTCATAAATTGTACTGAGTACTTTTTAATTGGAATATCGAGAGTGTTTCCCAAAAAAGTATGACTTTTCAGTGAAATGATTTTTATCTTGTTTTCCTATACAACGAGCGCCCTCTTTAAGACCAGTTCACTTATCTAATTTCATCTCATCTAGCCAATTCCTTTCAAAAACTGTGTGATCTTCTACTACTTATAATCACTTTTTGTCTTCTTTTTTCTTTGTTTTTTACTTGCTTCAATTGCACAGCTTCGATATTTGCTTGTCGTACAATTCAATCGTGTCATTAATAAATAATCAAATTCTCGTTAAAGCATTAAGCAATAACCAGCAGCAATAAGCGCATAACAAAGCATAACACAAACAAATTTGCTGATTTAGAATTTTGCGAGCTGAATGGCA
>JAPVRG010274633.1:0-12220 GCA_029783565.1 Rhagoletis cerasi
CATGAACAATGAAAACATCTGATGAAGCGGCTCTTGGAGTTTTCGAGAGAAAGATCCTGCGAAAGATTTACGGGCCTTTGCGCGTTGGCAATGGCGAGTACCGCAGACGATTTAACGATGAACTGTATGAGCTTTACAACGATATAGACATAGTGCAGCGAATTAAGATACAGCGGCTCCGCTGGCTAGGTCATGTCGTTCGAATGGACAGAAATGCTCCTGCTCTGAAAGTATTCAACGCGGGTCGCGATGCTGGTAATAGAGGAAGAGGAAGGCCTCCTCTGCGTTGGAAAGACCAGGTGGAGAACGACTTGGCTTCACTTGGCATTTCCAATTGGCGTCAGTTGGCATAGAAGAGAAATGACTGGCGTGCTGCTTTGAACTCGGCCAAAATCGCTTACGCGGTTACAGCGCCAATAAAGAAGAAGAATATATGTTAAAATTGGTTATGTTTTGTTTTTTTAGTTTTATAATAAAGTCTTTCTTATTAGTACCTAAAAATATTTTTCAATTTATTAAGATTTCCTTTGAAAACCTTAATTTAAAATGTTCTACATAAGTAGAGCGCGCGACTACTAACGTCTCAAGTAGAGGTGCGCCTACTGGAGTGTTGAGTTAAATAACCACGATCCGGAGGATGGGACAGAAATTTCAATTCATACTTAACTTATAAGGAAAAATGTCCTGTTGTGGGTACCCCGGTACCCGGGTATTAACACAAGGGTTAAAGCGCTCAGCTAACGAGCGAGACAGTACTGACTACCATCACTCAAGTGAAGATCAGATCCAGGAGAAGCTTCCTGCAGGGAGGGGATCTCTCGCCTGCTCTGGTCACTTGTAATAGACGACCTCGGCAGTACTGTCTCGGACGTTACAAGCATAAGCCCTCAGCCGTTTACAACAATGTATAAACCAAGCCTTGGTTTGGTCACTCTTGATGAGGCCAAGTATATAGGGATTACTCTAGACAAGAGACTTAATGGGAACCCCCATCTTGAAAAGGTTGTAGCTAAAGCCCCGCGGGTTATGTGGGCCTGCAGAACACTTTTTGAAAGAACTTGAAGACTGAACTCAAAGCTGATAGAATGGCTATATCGTATGATCGTCCATCCGATTGTGTCTTATGCATCCGTAGTATGGTGGCAGAAGACTGCAAAAACAGAATTGCATGCCTCTCAGGCACTGAATCGATAAGAACCTGTCCAACTGCGGCTCTATAGTCGCTTCGAGAATGGACTCCCCTCCATACTTTTATTGAATAAACAGCAGCCACGAGGGGCTGCGATTTAGACTATCCAACGACTGCTTCCATAAAAAGAAACTTCACGCAGATATTCTTGGAAAGATACCAGGTTTGACTCCATAACCAAAGAGATCTGCTTTGGCAGAAAGTTCCAAGTGAAAATCCCAGATCGCGACGATTGGAAAAACAGACTCCCTGTCCTTGATCCCAGGTACGTACATTGGTACACGGACGGTTCGAGGATGCATGACAGAGCAGGTGCAGGTGTCTATGTACCCGGCACCAAACTATCAATTCCCATGGGCAGATGGCCCACGGTGCTTCAACGTGAAGTTTTAGCTATACTAACCTGCGCTAAAATAAACCTTGAAAAGGGTTTGAAGGGCGCCTTTCCAGTAATTTTTTCAGATAACCAATCAGCCATCCAGGCCCTCTCAAACAGAATGATCTTGTTAAAGACTACTTTAAGGCAACGAGGTCGCTGACGAGTTGGCGCGAGAAGGATCATGAACTGCCCTCTTAGGACCGGAACCATTCTGTGGTCTTAACCATAATTACTGAATGGGTACCGTCTAAACGCAATAAGTACTGGGTGGCGATGGGAGGGCATATACAGACCAAGCTCTTTGGCTACCCTTTCAACAGATCGGATGTTATTCAACTAAACAGGATTGACATCAGGCTACTTTCCGGGTACCTAACGGGCCACAACCAACAACGATCCCATATGCACCGAATAGGTGTTATCGGAGAGTCGGACAGCCGGCTCTGCCTTGAGGACGAGGAACCTTCCAAACACATTTTTTGTGACTGCCCAGCCTTGGCTAGACAAAGATTGATTTACTTCAAAGCTCCAATGGTTAAACCTTTGTAATAAGGAAATCGGCTTCAAGGCGCTTTTAGGTTTCATTAGGGAGGCCGAGGGTGTCGTGGGCATACAATCTTTAGGGATACAACATACCTTTTAGGTCGTGGTGTCTCTTAATTCTGTCATGCCCGTGCATTTATCTATCTATCTACCTATAATATACATACATATCGTCGCCTTAGAGTGTAAGCCTACTAAATACCTCGTCACCTGAAATGCAAGACGACTTTACTAACAAAAAAATTTGTTTAATTTGACGAAATGCATTATAAGCAATCAAAAAGAAAATTTTTGATTTTTTGTTAGTTACGGCCCTTTGCATCTCAGGCATGGGCGTAACCAGGACCAAAACTAGGGGGCGGACAAAATTCAAAATTTAAAAATTATAGAATCAAACAATAAAATATTTATAACCACCTCTATCCAACCACTTTATTGTTCTGTTGATATCAGAGAACCCGTTAAATGAATATTGGAAGACTTGATAGCCAGAGTGAAAAGATTATGGTAAATTAGGTAGTGCAGTGTATTTAAACAGTTATGAGTAATTTTTATAAGATATTGCGCCCATGCCCAGGCGGAAGAGAAGGACTACGCGTCCAAAGGATCTCTTCTATGAGCGCTTGGAGCGTACATATGAGCGCTGCTTGGCGATTGCAATGCCAAGGTAGGCGAGGAAGGGATCTTTGACACCACTGTCGGAAAATTCAGCCTCCACGACGAAACGTCCGATAACGGACTGAGGCTGATCGACTTCGCCGGGGCCCGAAATATGGTAGTGTGTAGTACTAAGTTCCAGCATAAAAATATCCATCAAGCTACAGGACTGTCTCCAGATCGAGAAACGAGAAAACAAATCGACCATGTTGTGATAGACGGAAGACATGTTCCCAGTGTTTTGGACGTACGTACACTCCGAAACATCGACTCGGACGACTATCTTGTTGCAGCCAAGTTACGCACCCACCTCTGTGCATCAAAAAATGTGCGTCCAATAATGCAAGGAAAGCTGAACGTCGAAAAGCTGCAATCGCAACAGACGGCCAATTTATTTGCTACTCGACTCTCACACCTGCTCTCTGAGAGCACTCTTCAACAATCCAACATACGCGAGCAGTGGAACCACATTTCCCGCTCATTAAGTACCGCCGCCGAAGAAGTAATCGGATTTCAGCGAGCACGAAAGAACAACTGATACGATGACGAATGTCAGGAAGCTGCAGAGAAAAAAGATGCCGCCTACAGGGCCACGCTGCGAACGGGCGCAACGCGAGCCATGTGGGACCGCTATAGGGAACTGAAGAAGGAAGCGAGACGTATTTGCCGCAATAAGAAGAGAGAGGCCGAAATACGTGAGTGCGAAGAGCTTGAAATGCTGGCCGACAGCGAAAACGCTCGAAAATTTTATCAGAGAGTTAGGCAACTTACGGAAGGTTTCAGGATCAGTGCGAACTCCTGTAAGAACAACCATGGAGATCCAGAGACTGATGTCCAGAACGTAATTAAATTATGGAGGGAACACTTTTCCACTCCTTTGAATAACAACAGCACTGAAAGTAGTGGAGAAGACCCGAGCCCCCAGTCGATGACGATGGAGTCAAAAAAGCTGCTGTAGCTGACGACCTGCCAGCTGAGCTATTTAAGTACGGTGGCGAGGAGCTGATAAGGGATATTGTTGATCGCATCCAAGTTTTCACTCGTTTAAGGGTACTAAAGGATCTTTCATTTGAGCAGGTCTTACACGGCAACGAGAGAAATATTGAAAGAGCTTGCGCAGTAGCTAGGTACAGCAGTCCAACTTCTAAGATCAACTCCTCTATTTTAAATGCTTTTGAACCCTCTCTCGTCATATTTCTTTGCTTCAAGTTAAAATACCATAGTTCGTTTCGAAGTTCTAAGTTTGGAATGTTGTAATAGGCCTATTACAGCAGATTGTTATTTTACTTGTTTCACTGAAGCTTCTATAAAGTTAAATGGATGTAGAACGGTGAGCGAATAAGCAACATAATTTTCTTCACTAAATCTTTGCTGTAATGATAAAGGCAGCTAATCTAAATATGGTATCAACAGAGCTCGCATCCAATATTCCACCTCGATTGTGGATGGAGGGTTGGCTCTGTGTTGTTGTCTTTGTACAGTTCTAGGTGGCGTTAGCTCAACATCCATCTTTTCAGCAATTACGTAAACCTCTGTCAACAGCTTTATAATTCCTTCTTCCGCCTTAATTCTGTGTCTGTTTATTAAGCCAATAATTGTGTTTATATGCTTTAAGCATAAAAGTAAGTTTATTGTTGTTGCCTGGAATGCAGTAACCACTGGTTTAAGAATTTTGGAGTATTTCGCGATCATACATAGGGGTATGATGAACGCAGGCCGGCTTGCCGCAGAATGTAAGTGATGCTTTCCATTTCAAGACAACCGGTCCACTCGGAACATGATTTTATAATTCAACGAAACTTAAATATGTTGATTCTTGGTGAAAATAATGAGATTTATCAGCAATTTCTTTTAGTGGGTGAAAATTGATTTTTTCGGTTTATTGAGGAAACTTTTTTTCCAATTCTCTATAACTTGCCCAAAAATTGACCGATTTCGACAATTTTTACTTTAAAATATGTGCAACGGTTTGGACTATAAAATTGAGTTTATAAATTGTCTAAAGTTGTTGTTTTTTTATTATTCAACAATAAACAAAATGTGAAAAAAAAATTTAAAATTCAATATCTCAAAAATGATATCTTTAATTTTTTTAAAAGTTTTTTATTA
Organism: Rhagoletis cerasi; assembly: GCA_029783565.1. NCBI lineage: Eukaryota > Metazoa > Arthropoda > Insecta > Diptera > Tephritidae > Rhagoletis > Rhagoletis cerasi. The sequence goes on from JAPVRG010274633.1 coordinate 4,878, forward strand.
CTAAATAGACACTCTAATCTTCATTTAGACTGAATGTCTAGCAACGCCCTTGCATGAAAGGTTTTCAACATGAATTCATGTAACGGTATACGAAATCCTTGTACTTGACAAATAAGAAAAGCATAGATTAGTGTACTTATGTTTGCACTTACTATAAGAAAAAGTTGCAATTTTAAAGAAACCACCAGGTATTAATATTCAAAAATGTTCAATTTGATTTAAATAATTTTTCTGTAAGTCAAACACTTTTGACCACATAGTTGTCAAGTTTCACGTAGGGCCACAACGCCAACTTTTTTTTTCAAGGTCAAAAAATCGATGTAGTCAAAACATACAAATATCTTGGTGTTAACTTTACATGCTCTACGCTGGGGAAAGCGGCTTCCGACGCTGCGATAAGAAGTGGAAACAGCGCCATAGGCGCAGCTTTGCACACACTGCATCGGTGTAAGGCTGACTCTTGGGACGGGAGGGTCGAACTCTTTAATAGCGTTGTTTCCGCAACCTTACTATACGCAGTGCATGCCTGGGGATTGAGATACACGGATCAACTGGAGATGGTTCAATCGTCATTTTACAAGAAAATTCTTGCTTTACCAAAGAGTACGCCATACGCACAACTTAGATTGGAGAGAGGTACTTAGCCTTTGTACTTAGCTGTTTATCTTTCCAAAACTTGTTGTTGAATACAGCACTCTTCCAGTGCTTCGCAATAATTATAGTATACATACGATCTTTCCGTTTCTTTCCTATTTTAAGCCCATATGTGTATGGTGTAGTTTCCACCAACTAGTAAAAATAGCAGATAAAAATGTGGCCATAAATAACTCAAACTGCTCGGTTTACCTGCTGACTCGGTTATTTGGCTTATTAAATGGAACTGAAAGGATTCCTTTCGCATTAGTTTAAGCCGTCAATGTTTGACTGTTGCATTTCTTTTGAGTTTTTGCCTACGTTAGCATCTCTTCTTTAGCACGTATTCTGCCATTTGCAGTCCATACAACATATGCACGCATATTTTTGTGTGTAAGCCATAAAATCAACTGTGCCAAAAATGATTAAAAGGAAAATGTTTTTCCTATTTTCATTTAACGTACGACATCTTATTAAAATTTTCCTGTAATGATGTGCCAGAAGCAACAACAAAGTCTCAAATGAAAGAGAACACCAAAACGAAGTGAAAATGATAGACATAAATAAAGCAAGGGGAAAAAACGAAATAACGAAATTGAACGCAGAAACCTACATACGACAAACATATTTAAACGAAGACACAACTCTTTGTACTACGAGTGAGATACACACATTTATGCATATAGTCGTATGAACATGAAATTAAAAGCAAGAGCTACAAACAGAGAAAACCATTGCGCACGTCACCATAATGCAATAACCTCATAAATAACATCCAACTTGGCGTTCGTGTAGTATTCATTGGAGCGCGCGCACACACCCACATGTGTACATTCATATGTACATAAATGCATAATAAAATAAATTCATATTTAAATATGTGCACTTGTCACCTGAGCAGGTGTGCGCTTGTACTCCTTACAGGCTACGCGCCATATTATTTTGCCAGTGTATGAGCACTTCAACGGCTACAAATATTCACCGAAGCAACCTGCAGTGCGTATACGTAACTCGTGAAATACTCGCCTACACTTTTTTCTTAGTGTTTGTGGGTGAAAATTATGCCCTACTTTAAATATGCGAAGCCTAGACGACTTTCTTTTGTTCCGTTTTTTTGCAGAACATATTTGGTTTTTTGTTTATTGTTGTTGTTGTACTTATTGCTGTCATTGCATTTCGTTTATGCTGCATGTAGATATGTAGCTTTTCATTCTCATCGTGTTTTCACTTACTTTGGTGGTAGTATTTTTTTGGGGTAAATGTGTGTATGTACATTAGGGTGGTCCTTAAATCTATGAAACACATTTTTACATCAGATTTCCTAAACCTGAACCGCTACATCGATGCTAATATAGTCAAAGATATCACACATAAATTTTGGTCCCGATCGGAGACCGTTTAGGCGTGTCGCATAGGGGTCAAACTTTAGATCCCTTTATGGAGACTAAAAAAATTAAAACAATTTTTTTTCTCATCTAAACCCAAAATCGACACTACTAACGTCGAAGATATCACATATAAATTTTGGTCCCGATTGGAGTCAGTTAAGGCGTGTCGTACAGGGGTCAAAGTTCAGATTCCTGTATGTTGAGTCTCCATAGTGGAATCTGAACTTTGACCCCTGTGCGACACGCCTTAACCGACTCCAATCGGAACCAAAATTTATATGTGATATCTACGCCTACAGTAGTATCGATTTTGGGTATTAGATGAAAAAAAAAATATTATTTATGTGGCGTATTTACATTTATTTTCAACAGTGTTATTTGAGCTTTGTACCACGATCTCAGCTATAACTTCTACCGCTTAGACTTTGTTGCTTTTCCAATTTTTCCTAAAAAATCAAATCAAATAACCCTGTTAAAAAAAAATTAATTTAATTTAATTTTTTTGGATCTCCATAGCGGAATCTGAACTTTGACCCCTGTGCGACACGCCTAAACCGTCTCCAATCGGGACTACAATTTATATGTGGTATCTTTGACAGTGGTATTACCGATGGAGGGGGTGAGACTTAAAATTTTATTTTAAGGACCACCCTAATGTACATACATTATCGCTATACCAGCAGCCAAAAGAAAATATAAGAAACAAATGCATAATAAAAGAAAATAAAGGAAAAAATTAAAAGCAACAAAATGTTGGCAACATTAAAAATTCACACAACGTCATGGTCCGTTGCGTAAACATTCAGTTACTTACAGGTACTTTCATAACTACATTTACATTTATTCAGACATTAAGGTTTTCCTTATATTCAGAGTAAAACAAGTTTTCTACAATACCTTAGGCAAATTATTTTGGGGTTAAAGAACTTCTATGTAAACACATTTGGTTTGGTGAGAACATTTTTTAGGTTTGGTAGGATAAAAGTTCCTTTTGGTGGGATTATGAATGCGATTCTTTATTATATTGTCATTAATACCGTTTATCGTGGTCATATACGCATTGACTTCGATCGATATATCGAAACAAGCAGTGATGTTAGTAGAAATGTTTTAAAATTATATTAACAACATATTTAGCTATAAATTCATTGATCGACAGAAATGTCGATAAAAAATAGTAAGATATCGATATTTACATGTAAACAGCGATGAAAACTTATGGAAAAACATTAACAGCTATATCGATAATTATATTTTTGACCAAGCCTGCGTATGTATCGATAATACATTAATAATATATCGATAAATATATCGATGTTGATCACTATAAATGCACATACATGTATTTTTATCAATAAATATGTCGGCAATAGAATATAAATAATTATGAATATCTTAAATATTAATTCGTGTGGCCGCTGTGGTGTAGTGGTAAGCAGTGCGCGCTTCCGCTCCGCAGGCCTGGGTTCAAGCCCTGGTCAAAGCAACATCGCAAAAAATTTAGAAAAAAGTGGGTTTCTTAACAGTGGTCGCCCCTCGGCAGGCAATGGCAAACCTCCGAGGGTACTTCTGCCATGAAAAAGCTTCTCATAAAAATACAATCGCCATTCGGAGTCGGCGTAAAACTGTAGGTCCCTCCTCTTTGTGTGACAACATCAAGGCGCACGCCACAAATCGGAGGAGAAGCTCGGCCAAACACTAACATATTTGTAAGCGCCAATCTATTATTATTATTATTAATTCGTTAGACAAAATATTGAAAAAAAATGTATATATGGATATCGAAAATGATAAATTTATTATTCATTATTTCCCCAATGGCATCGAGTTAAGGTAAGGCTATGCTGGATAGCCAGTAAAGATATAACATTGGCTAAAAGAAATTTACGTACACTGAAACAAAAACAATATCGTCTTGATCTCAAACTAAAGCACTATGATTTGGCGCCAAGCAATCTTTGGTTTACTTTAAACAGATTTTTATTCAAAGATTTTTTTGTTTAAATACACTTTCGTTCTGCACTTCACATATCTTTTTCGTAATTGTCAAAACTAAACAATAATCAAAACTTTATACTGAGGCAGACGTCAGTCGAACCTAGGATCTCTTGGAACCTAATGAATCGTTTAAACTAATTTAATTTCAAATTTATTTGAAAATTTGAAGTCAATAACATGGAGCAACCGAAAACGACTCCGTTTGAAGAATTCATATTATTTTTTTTTCTTAGTGTAGTGTTGGCAAGTACATTTACGACCAATGAATCGTGGCTTGCAAACCTGAGGTGAATTGTACTAAACACTTTGGCCGTATGGACGATTTTTGATAAGCCCTATCGCTGGAATTCACCAAGTAGTGTGAGTCCACCTGCTTAAATTTGGACATCCGAAAATTATGTGCTCCGCCGTTTCCACGTAATAAATCCTCTTCCTATATATTTTATTTTTCACAAGATCGGCTTTGGCGCACGCGGTGCAGCTCTACTTACTATTCTACACCTTTTATACCTGGTCGTATTATCGTTTCAATTTCCTGTAGAAAAATCTGTACGCCTGTCGCTGGTGAGGCGCCTAAAATATGTACTCTTTGGCTAGCTCGTCAGCTCCTTCGCTACTACATATAGATGTATAGTTTGGCCATAGCTAACCTTCAATGGTCTTCGGGTAGGTAAATAGTACTTATATGAAAGTAGAGACTTAGTTGCTGCCTGACAGTTAAAATACATATGGTCACTGAGAAAAAAATAAACCATATCCTCTTTGTTTCAAACTAATGCACATATGATTTGGCGCAAAACGACCTTCTGTTTACTTTAAACAGATTTATTTTTGGATATTTTTTCATTTGAACACGATACAGCCACAACATGTAAGTGCGTTTTGAAATGTTCATTTTGAATTAAGTTATTGTATCTGTATGATACATACAGAGTGGTGCTGTTTGGAAATTTTTTATTGAGCTGAACTAATTCTCGAAAAAAATTCTAACAACACCTGTCTGTTCAAAAACTTTAAACCCAAATTTTATTGTTTGAAAAAATCGTTGTATTGGTGTGCCCATCTATGATCTAAAATAAAGGCTTCCAAACTACTGCGGTGTTATACAAGTGGACGCTGCCGTTGCTTGGTAGTAAGGCACTTTTCAAAGCGTTAAACATTTCTTATAATAAAAAGGTCACGGCTTAGGTACTAGTCTCATTAATGACTCCCTCGAAAGGTGTCGGAGAATGTGTGATTTCCCTTTCAGAACATCTAAACCTTAACTATTAGGAATCAGGTCACAGTTGTATTGTAGCGGACTGTATGGCCAAGATGCTGGTGAGAAAAGGCGTTCCTGAGTCTACCCAGCAAAGACTTTGTCTTTTTAGGTAAGCACGTTTTTCTTGTATCAATCAAGTTGCGCATTACAAGGTAATAAAAGACGGCTGTTCGCTTACCCATTGCATTACATGTTCTGGTATGTAATTTGATGTGTAAGAAGTTGTACATCTATTAGATTACCTCTAATGGCATGCCCATGTTAAAGTAATGCATTCTGTAATCTTGAAGGTAAGCGGTGAATCTCGAAAAATGATTACCCATCGAGAGTCATTATAATAGATAATTCGTAAATTTCTAGCCCTTTAGACTAAATAATTAGTTCTCTCTTCCGTCAGTTATCCCCTTCCCACTCTATTTCTCCTTTCCTTTCTTCCAGGAACAATCATTTCATTTCTTCTGGAACACGTTGTGTAAGCATATGTCCGAGCTTGCAAAACAAGGACTACCTTAATGTATGCACGATTCGCACAGTGAAAATAATGGCGCGTACACTGGTTTTCGTTTATTCCTGCTTCTTCAGGCCAATGGTGCGATCGTTCTTTCTTTTTTCGTGCACTCATTTCTCATTGCTTTTTCCCTTCCTTTTTTTAAATACACTCAAACATTTAGTATCGCTGTTGAGGTGAAATATATTTTCATTGCATTTGCTTGTTGGTGACCTCATGGGAAAGTTTGAATAGTGCACGACAAGCGTAGCAATGATTTATTGGCTAAAATGTGAAAGTGTACACTTTTTACTGTGGCGAAAAAATATTACTCTCTTTAAAATAAACTACTAACATTATAATCTACTAGATAAAGTTCTTGATATGATGATTTTTACATTTGATACGTATCAAGCTCCATTTAATTTCCGTTATAATTTTAATGGTTGTGAGTTTTTCCTTGTTTTAAAGATTTCGATAAATCATTTTAGTATTTGTGTGCAATATGAGAATAAACAATTAATTTAATCATTAAATCAGTTTAAACAAAACGTAAGTTGAGAGGATTATCGAACAGTTAGGCTGATTAGCAATAGGTGAGGGTTAAATATTTAGGGAAGGAAATAATGAATGTTCGAGTAGGCGTAACTCATTATCAGGCTGAATACATTTTTCCAACAAACATCTCTGAAAATCAAAATTTATATTCACAAGTGAGTATCCTTTTGATCCTCTTATCATAATGCGCCTGATTCATATCACATAATATAAAACGATATTCGGCATACTATTGAAAAATGCAAAAAGTCATTCATTTTATCAGCATAGAAAAACCTTTGATTTCATTAATTAATGTCTTTTAAACTCACTTAACTTTAATAATCATTTCTGGCCCGATTTTTTCAACAATTATTCTCCAGTTTAGTAGAGCCCTAAGAGGAAAAGGGCTTTACTTAAAACCATGTCCCGTGTGGTTCAAAAGCTTGAAAATTTATTGTAATACCTCAGAATTTTAATATTTGCGCAGTTTGGGACTCTTAGAGTAAAAACCCTTCTAAAATAACTGTCAAAAGCATCAGAACAGGCTCCCCACTTTTGATGATTAGACCGGCAAATGTTATAAGAACTTTAATTCGAAGATATGTAACCCTAAACGGGCTAAGGCCGAAATCACTGCCACCCAATAGATGCTATGAACAGGACAAAATAAGAAGACCATGGAATCTTGTGACGTCTACTACAACTGCTATGCAAAGCAAGAGCAATTTCAGCGTCAGATTTGTGCTGAGGGAGAGACTTAACCGCCAAGTAAAGAGAATTTCTTTTTAGACATGTGACTTTCAAGAAGAAATGAAACGCATATAGTTTAATGTCATGACCAAGAATTTAGCTTTATTATAAAGACAAGGTTTTGTCAATATGTTTTAAAAATAGTTTCAGACAAGTGACCGCCGCAGCTGGCTCGAATAAATTCCAGCCGAGAGGCCCAATTATCGACCACTTTTTGCAGCAATTGGGGTCGTATGTCAGCAATAACGCGCCGAATATTCTCTTCCAAGGCGGAAATCGTCTCGGG
>JAPVRG010274682.1:2581-16084 GCA_029783565.1 Rhagoletis cerasi
AGCAAATTAAAATCAGTTTTTCAGTAGTTACTACTTACATTGATTTGCGCGTGTTCATGAAAGGTATAAAGCCTTCGGCACAGCCGAAGACAGCCTCTCCTTACTTGTTTTTTATTAAGTTGAACTCATGAAATGTCTAGAAAACATCACTCTGTGACTGCCAAAATGTACAAATCTGTACAAATGCACCAATCGTGTGACACGGCCTTTACACCATTCCAGGCCCTACTCCTGCTGCGTGTTTTTTTGTGTTTTAAAATTTAAACTTCGGTTTATTTTGTTATACGAGTACTTTAACGGCTTGCTCATTACCTTTGTCAATATTTTTTTAGATTTTGTGTTTTTTTTATATATTTTTTTCCTGCTGTTTTTGTTTTGTGTCACTTTAATACCTAATAAGTTATCTATTAACGGCAGTTTATTTCTTATGGGATTTACATTATTTATAAGTAAATAATTTCATCAGTAAAGCCTAATGAGCAAGAGTTGGCGAAAGCTTTTTTACAAGCTTAAAACTAATGTAGAACTTAAGTATATGAAAATTATCTAGTTCTATGCAGTTCTTATAACAAAATGCTTTGGGTTGAAGCTTATATTAAATTATTTTTAAGTTTAGAAGTTGAGAGTTCTTGAAGACTGTTTCAAATCTCTATTTTTTAGCTTTTAGAAGGCGTTAGTTTTTATTGAGAATTATAAATTTTTTAATTTATGGTATTTTAAATAATAGAAAAGCTCTGTAATTAGTTTGGTTTTGTAATTCGGTTTTTTTGTAGTTTTTTTAGCTTTATGCCTCTATAGTTAGTTTGTTCGACTTCTTCTTTATTGTAAGTGCAATCTGTTTAGTACTTCATTTACAGTTAAGTTGGATAAATTATGCTTTTTTTTATAAGTTCCTTGCGACTAGAGCGCTTCATGTTTAACATCAAAGCCTCCGTTCAGATTCGAATCGTCTACTCTTCATCGCTCTGTTAATCACAGATCTAAGCTAAATTTGAGAATGTCAAGTAAAAGTGGCAATGATAAAAATATTTATTTGTTGCCACCAGTTCGAGCCTTTATGCCACATAATCACAAAACGAGATCATTAGCTGTATTAGCTGTGGATTTCAGAAGGAAGCTATACGTTTTTGATCAGGATATTTCAGCGTTTTTCAATGTTTCGGACTTCCCACATATGTAGGCGAAACCAAACCTGGTTACCGAGAGAAAATTTGTTTTGGTAAAAAGTAGACTGTGAAATAAGTATGCACATATATTTTTTATTTATGGCAGGTTTGGATTTAAGTTATTGGATCAAAGGCTTTGAGAAACATAGTTTTCCAATATTATTTGAAAGTTATCTTTGTATTCGTTACTTAAGTCATGACAATTCAAATAGTCCACTAAATCTGATCCATACCCTACAAGAAAATTTGTTGCCAACTGCTGACATTTGCCAACATAAAATAAGCCTTCTGCTCTTATCTTTTTCTTTTTCATTCTTTTCTATACACCAACCCGTTCGGCGCTCGCGTACCACTAATGTCGAAAATCATGACCTCATAGTTCATCCCTGAACTCAGCAGTTAAAAATCAGTTATGCAGTTGTGCCTCACGAACTGCAGAGTATTTTCGAAAAATATAGGACATAAACGCTAGGCCATTAGTTTCTTGAAAAGGAAATAAAGCTCAAAACGACCCTTTAGAAGAATTTTTTAGTTTTTTTCTGATCTGCATGATTCACATAGCAGTGGCAGCGATTTAGTAAATATCGATTGCATTAGGTTAAAGAAAAATTTACTTTTACTACTTATTTTCTAGCTGCGTTTTTATGAAAATGTTTTGAAGTTTCGATCCATTGGACAACTCATTTTCTTGTAGGGTTCATAGCGTTCTCTGAGCATGTCTGCGTGTTTACGTGTGTCAGTACGGATTCCTTGCGTTTTTTGTTTTCCTAAAATCTCGCAATTTTCATGATAGGCTTGCGTTAGCAGTCTTTTTCCATTTCTAGTTTTGCTTTCAAATTTTAGTGCCTTTTCTCTTTCGATATTCTTTTATTTTCTACTTTAATACACAGGCGTTTTTCTGTATATACGTATGTATGTACATATATTAGTCGCTGATTTTCTCGCAATCGCATAATTTGCTTCATAACTACATATTTGCTATTATTTTGGCTTTAAATTTTTTTGCGTGTTTCTATGTTTTTGTATGACTATGTATTTATTATGTGTATCGTTTTCTTTAAACTTCTGTGATATTTTCGATGTTTTTTTGCAATTTATGAATTTAATTTAGTTAGCTTGTTTTGTTGTTTCCATATTTGCTTTTGTGTAATTACTATTTTATTAAATTAATTTTGCTTTAGTTTCAATTTGAATTAATTTAATTATTTGTCTACTTAAATTTAATTAAACAGCTTTTGTAGTCGTTTCTGGCATCCAACGTAACATTTCACAAGGCCAAATTAGAGCACGTATCGTCTTTTTTACTGAGATTGCAGCAAAAAGGAAGAAATATAGTATATGACGAATTGGAAAAGAAACAATTTTTGTTTTATTCAAAAGCAGCTCAAACATGCAGACTGGTAAGAAATATGTATCACTAAAAATTTTAGTTTTTCTTTCTATAAATATAAAATATTTAAATTTTGTACAAAGATTTTTAACAACAATAGTGCTAAAACTGAGCAGAAATTATATGTTGTAAAAATCATCAGCACAATTTGCTAAAAAATTTGGAAAAATTATCGAAAGTGATATCGTGCAAAACAATTAAGCGAACGGCAGAAAAGTCAAAATAAATTAAATCAAAAAATAATTGTACGAGTATAATTTACTGGGACCCACAAATAGTGAATAGACCAACAAAGCTCTTTAAATATTTCAAGTTTGTGGTAAAAATACAAATGCAATGTGGTTTAGTGGAGCTTCTGGGTGTGCTATTGTACTCAACTCCTAAACTTGCGTCCACCTTCGCCACCCTAGGCAAGGAGAGCAACTCATGGGCGTCTGTCTGGCGGTTCGCCATAAACTTAAAGACAAGGATGTGGTTGTGCACAGAGATTGTGACCCGCCACGTAAAAACCTATACTAATGAAATATTTTAACATGTCTCGCAAGACCCTACAAACTTATTAAGGACAACGGTTTAAGGACATGCTCGTGGCATGCCCTGCCACTTAACAGAGAAGGTGACTCTAACCGGATGGTTTATGTGCTCGTGAGAGTAAGGGCAGACATCACTGCCACTTAAGTGATATGATGGATGAGATAAGATAAGAGGACCTGGAAACGTCTACTACACCTGCCATGTGAAGGAGCGCATGTTCGGTGTTGGATTTGTATATAGTGGGAGAGAAACTTTCTCGTCAAGTACGGTCGTTCACTCCGGCGAAGGAGGGTACGCCACAATGCGAACGTAAACAAGATTCTTTACCGTCGGTCTTTGCGCCCACGCTCCGACGAAAGAGAAGGATGACATAATCAAATATTGTTTCTATGAACTCTTTCAACGCGCACACGAGCACTGCGTTTGGAGACTTCGATTGCAGGATGGGCAAGGAAGGTATATTTGGTCCAACAATCACAAAAATCAGCCTCTACGATCATACGTGCGATAACAGAATAAGGATGATTAATTTTGTCGGTGCTCCTTAGCACGCTTCATGCTGCATACAGGGCCATGCTTCGATCGAAGGTAATGCGAACCGAATGAGGGTGCTACGGGAAGTTGAGAAAGGAAGAAAAGACAACCCGAATTTTGAAGGAAAAACTTCTATAATCTTATGAATCGTTCCATAGGCGGAAACACTGAAGATGATGATGAACCAAATTTACCAATAGATTATGACGGAATCTATGTCCCATTACCCGACCATGACGAAGTGCGAATAGCTATAGCACGGCGCAAAAATAGCAAAGCTACCGAAGTCGATGGTCTACCATTTCAGCGGCGGGGAACTGTTAAAGTGCAGAAATCAATTTCTATGCGGATTGGAATTCAAGTGCGCTTTGCATAGCCCACAAGGAGGGCGACCTTGCCATATGTGTCAACTAAGTACGCCGGTATCAGCTTTCTGAGCCTCGGCTGTACGGTCTTATCGAGTGTATTGTGTGAAAGACCTAAGCCCACCGTCAACGAACTGATTGGACCTTATCAGTGTGGATCTAGTGTGTGGTAAATCTAACATAGATCGGGTGTTTACCATATGCCAAATCTTGGAAAAGACCCCCGAAAAGGGGAGCGAGACATATCCTCTATTTACCGAGTTTAAAGCCGTCTTCGATAGCACGAAAAGAAGTTGCTTTTATGCCGCGATGTCTGAATTTAGTATACCCGCAAACCTAAGGCGGCTGTGTAAAGTCATGTTGAGAAATTACATTTGGGAACGACCTCTCGGAGCTATTTGATAGCGAACGGGGTCACAGACAGGGTGACTCTCTATCATGTGATTTATTTTATGTACATAATATTGGAGAAGATAATAAGAGCTGACGAAGTGTAGCGAATGGGTGGAAATGTTCCAGCCCTGAAATGCGGTACCCGCTTGTTGTTGCAGAGGAAAATGGCGGCCTACTCTGCATTGCAAAGATCAGGTGGAGAAGGAATTTATTTACTTGGAATTTCCACTTGGCGTCAGTTAGCACAGAAGAGAAACGACTGGCGTGCTTTATTGGATTCGGCCAAAATTGCTTAGGCGGTTACAGCGCCAAGCAAGAAGAGTAAGAAAAAATAGACATTCCGCTCGCTATATACAAGCTCAATATACAAGTAGTATTTCTTCTTATCATATCTAGGCGCAAGACGGAAACAACTAGAAACTTGCAAAATAACAAAACTCATGTGGCCGGAATAAAACTTAAAAAGATCGAAGGAACTTTTTATGCTGAAAAGAGAAATCTCCTTGGATATGAGTCTGCTGACCCATCACAACACTCTAAGAAGGCACACAGAGAGACTCGGGGTGCCGTTCAGGAGCTGCAGGTACGAGGAGAGGCCTGAATAAATAAAGCACTTACATTGTGGATGTCCCGCACTGGGGAGAATTAGGCTAGGTTTGTGGGTGCTGGAATTTTCGGAGATTTCAGCGATTTAGCGGGCATAAAGTTAAGGCGAATGCTCAAATTTGCCAATTGCAAATAGTGGTTTCTATAGGAGCGGGTGTAAATAGGATCCTTTGTGGTACCACAATGGGCCCGTTTGATGGTCAAAGTGTGCTGGCAGCCACACTTCAGCCTAACCTAAGTCACAGCGCCAAACAAGAAAAAGAAGGAAACAGGTAAGAGCTTTGCTGGTCGAATATGTAAAGACCTACACGAATATAAAATTAAATGTGCTATTTAGTGTAAGATGTGTACAAAATTGGTTTACTAGATGTCCGAGTATTTTTGTTTTTGTATTGCAATTTTACACAAGTTTATATAATTTTTAATCAAAACTTTTTTAAAAAATGACATGGTAGGTAAAAACAAATCGAAAATACTGAAGACTGTCGTTATCAAAAAAAAAGGTCCCAAAGTACAAATATGAAATTTTGAATAAGTTTAAAACTTTTTAAGTTAATATTTGAAATAGGTATATCTTTGAGGACTGTACAGTCAAATTAGGGTCGAAAATTGGTGAAGCGAACATTTTTTGCATGACGTTCAGTTCTTTTTGAACACTGCGAGACTAGCAGCAGCGAATGTAAAACTTGATTTGCGGAACTCAGGGCATTGAGAATTCTCAGCCATCTTGAAAATAAAGGTAATCAACGTTTTCTCTTCCTCAGGGGAAGAGGTATCTTAGGACCTGAACGAATTCCACCCGACGTTAATATTTATACGTGGTAGTTAAGTCCTGGTAGAATTTTGCTCCATCTCATCACAATTTTATAGAGAATTAAAGTCTATTATGTGTGTTCCAAGCAGGGACATAACAGTTATAAGTTTTATCGGAAAAATGTTGTTCTATAACAGTTATTAGATGAGATATTTCTTCCGTTGCCGATAAAAGTTATTTCCCAACGTTTATTTTTTACGTTGGTTGATAAGAGTTATTTCACTGTCTCACTTTTATTTTCATCATTTTTATGTTCTTCTCCATCTCCTTCTTCATCAATATCCTTATAATACAACGTTTATCAGACAGCGGAAAAAATAAACGTTGGGAAATAACTGTTGTCAGGCAACGTAAACAATAAACGTCGGGAAATAACTCTTATCGGCAACGGAAAAAATATTTCTCATCTAATAACTGTTATGAAACAACGTTTTCGTTAAATTTCAGAATTCGGGCAACGTTTTCAATTTGCAAATTCAAGATAACAGTTATTTTTGGTCCCTGGTTCCACGAGCTAATAGAAAATAAACTTGAGCTTAGTTCAAGCAGCGAGCGTAAAACATAGACTCTGTCACAAACCGCTCCTTACACTAAAATTCGTGTAATAAGCCCTGCAGAAAATGGGACTAGCTTGTAGCTAACTATTAACTATCTAGCAGTCAACTAGTTGTAACTATTTATTAACTATTTCCTTTGGCCGTAGCTAACTACTTTTGAAGGGCGATTGCCGCAAAGTAGTGAGAACTGGTTTCCTCTGCATTAGAAGTCAACTAACTTGTAGCTAACTACTTATGGATATAAATTATCAATTAAAGAAGGAATCTTTCAATTGTTTATATCTTTAATTATTTACTTATTTTGTTTAACCTTACATATTTGTTTACATGTTCTTTGTAGATGGTCTCATATTTGAATTCGATCAGACATAACATCAAAATGATAATATAAAATTTCGACCTTTATTTTATTTGTCTTGAATACGAAAAAGTGCGAAGTGCAGAAAAAAAGTGTATTGAAAGTAATTTTGAATGAGGATATTTAAATAGAAACTTGTAAAGAAAACAAACTCCCGATAACGTCTGCATGACTCCTGCACGACTTTACAACTAACTTGAAGTTAGTTTTTTCATAGCTAATTAGAAGTTAGTTATTTATCGGAACCCCGCAAAAAAACTAACTAGAAAGTTGGTTATTTTAATCACTTCATAATTTTTTTCTGCAGGGAGTTTTAAGTAAACTTCGACAAACACACAGATTATGCTCGAAAAAAATTTGTATTACCATTTTAATAGGAGAGTTTTGCTCTCTTACGAGTAAATTTGCGGGCGGAGCGCATATGCGTAACTCGAAGTGACTCAGAGCAGCTTGTGGAAGAAACCTATTATGTTTTTACTCTTCCCTAAATGCGAAGAAGATTTTTGTTTCTGGCGACTCTTAGTAAAATTTGATGCTTAACATTTTTGTGAAACATTTTAACCCCCTAACTGCCATTTTTGCGGAACTGTTTCAAAAAGACCCGTTCTGGTAGGAGTTAAAGTGTTAAAACGTTCTAGAAAAAAATGTGTTGCTAAATTTTAATGTAGGTCTGTTAAGACAAGAATTCTATTTAGAGTACATAAAATGACATGTATTAAAATTGGAGTTTTGACCACTGTAGAAAAGAGCTGTCATGAGTTCGAGCAAAATCCTTTCGGAATTTAACTACTACAATTTTTCGTAATTTGACTGTACTCCTACAATGAATTTATTTTTGCCACGTTTACATCAGTATTATTATTATGGTAAAAGTTATGGGGTCAGGACACAATCATTTTTAAAGATATGGTGTTGAATATTTAAAAAGACGAGTTTCCAAAAGTTTTGACATAGGACCTTTTACATTGATAACGGCGAGATGTTTACTATGCACCACATGATTAATGACATGTCTGTTTGTGTATATTTGACAGGTGAAAACCAAATTGGAAATACGAGTATCAAATTATTCAAAATGTAAGAAATGACACTTTCACATCTTGGTATACATTTACCAGTGGCTCTCTGGCAAAAACCGAATAAGTCGGATTTTTAATTGTTTCGAAACATTTACTTATTAACTACGCGCTCGCCTAGAACTAAATTTCAGAAGTAAGAAATACAAAGAAGTTTGTAGCAATAATTAATAATTAAGTACAAAATCTTAACTATGAAAAGAGCAATTTCTCGAAAATCATATTTTTGGACTTATTCGGTTCTTCCGGTAAATCACTGATATGCATGAAAACAAAAATACATCAAGGATCTAAATATTTGGCTGATTATTTCATAACAAAAGTAGTAGTTTTAGTAGCAGGTTTTTTGGTAGACACTGTAATTTGTTATGCTTTCGAGCATGTTTGTAGTATGCGCGTAGGTATTTAGTAGCAGTTACCGGCATTATTATAACAACAACACAAACGTAAATATGCAGGTACAGGTACAAAAGTACATAATTGTACAGTTATGTACATACAACATAAATAGTTAGGAGATGGTTGCAGGTTGTTAACACAAAAACAAAAACAACTTACATACATACGTAGAGCTTAGATACTAGATAATTTTGCACACTCACCCAGTAGTCAAACGTCGGTTTCGATACTAACGGCCAGGGCATTGTTATGCCTAAGCGTTGTTGTTGTGGTGGTTAGGTTATTGCCACCGGTGACGCTTGTAGCGGATTGCTTATAACCATTTTGTTGTTGCTGCTGCAGTTGCAGCGCTTGTTGGTGTTGTTGTTGTTGCTGCTGGTGCTGCTGCGACAACTGCGGCGACGCCTGCTGTTGTTGTAATTGCTGCTGCTGCTGCTGTTGCTTTTCGATCGATTGTTGTTGTGCTCCTAAAAATGGAGCCACCGCACGACCAGGATGCATTTCACTCAATCCTGGCGTTGATTCAACACCATCATCCAAATCCATCATATCCGATGAGGATTCAGATAACGATGATTTCTTTAAATGTTGACCTACTTGTGAATGTACGAGTGGGGTGGATATCAATTTTATGTGGGGAAAGGACAATGAGGCAAGGAGAAATGGGATGAATGGGAATGAAAATGAATTTGTTAGGTGAGAGAAGTGGTTGTTAAGAGAGAAGAGAAGGAAATTTGTTGAAAATTAACCAGAAAATTTTGCAAATATATCGCAAAAAATACTTCAGAGAACTTTTACATATTTGTTATGATTAATCGAGTATGAATTATGGATGAATAAATACATACATCATATGTATGGGTGCATTGGTAGTTCATACAGGCCATCTTTATAATTTCTTTTCTTTTTGTAGCATATGTATTTATACATACATATGTATATAGTCTCTTTATCTCTGACGTTTCTTCTAGTTAACTCAAAATTTTCAAAAAAATTAAGCCCGAATGTTGCGTAGAAAAGTAAGTCTGAAGTCTCGACGCGAAACTTTCAAAATTTATCTAAAAGAATGTACTATATTCGAAGATCTATTCAAAAAAATGTAGCGAATACTAATAATAACTCAAGTTTTATCATGCATGGATTCGAATCACAGCATCCGCCAACGAATAAACAACTAGTTTATTTTTCAATTTAAATTGTATTAGGGAGCGTTCACAATGCCAGCTTGGAGTTGAGAGTGCTTTTTTTGAATTGTTCTTCTGTCTCCAATATCAGCATGGATATGTTATCGGACGACGGCAACTCACACGACGCAAATCCACACGACACGATAAAAATTCTGCATTAACGATTTAGGAGTATGTGAATTGGCCATAGAGATCATATGATTGGACTTAGCTAGACTTTTTGAACCCTGCTTTTTTGATTTCAGACTACTCTGCGCCGCTTTGAAACAAAGTCGATTGGTTTTCGGAAAGCAACAACATCAAAGCAACTCTCCTCTGATAGAACAGAACCAAGTAATTTTTTATTTGTAAATTGGAGAAAATTAAAGTTTTGTGTAACTAATTCTTAACCTTCCAAAAAAAGAGAGGTTATCAATTCGTCGGAATATTTTTTTGTATGTATGTTACCACATAACTTTGGACCACGTGAACCGTTTAGGATAATTATTTTGTTATCGGAAAGATGGTACCTCAAGGATAGTACTAATTTGGTTGAGTTCCGATTATTGGATCATGAAAACCTAACGGTACTTCTAAATTTTTACCTGACAACGGTTTCATTTTTTGCTTAAAAATTACTTGTTTTTTTATAAATTTTTGGTACCTTGCTGTACTTCAATTTTACTTTATATTCAACAATTTATTGAGCTTGAGGCCGTTTTAAATGAAAATTCTTGTGGAATATGAAATTTCCTGAACTTAAATTGGAAATTTCTGAATTTAAATTGAAACTTTCTGAATTTGAAATGAAAATTTCTTGAAATAGAAATTCTGCATTTGAATTGAAACTTTTTTAATTTGAATTGCAACTTTCTGAATTTTACAAGGGAATTCTAAATTTGATTTGTAGCTTTCTGAATTTGAAATGCAAATTCTGAACTTGAATTGCAACTTTCTGAACTAAACCTGAAAAAGGTGTAGAAACAAGATACGGAAAAACGGATAGAAGTGCTTAAAAATGTTTTTTCAAGAATTCGAAAATAGGAAGTACAACAAAACCAAGTAACTGCTAGTTACAGGAGAACTAACTCAGGGACCAGACTGCTGTCGCAGTGGCAACGAATTTTTACTTAACCCAGCAAAGCCTACAGATTTAGTCCGGTGACTAATACTAATGGATGTTTCAATCAATGAAGAGGCCATAATTAAAAGAAATATATTTATGATATAATTACTTACTTAGAGGGTTGTTAAGAAAACATTGAATTAAACCTATCGAGAAGAAAATAACGATGGAAAATAATTTGTTTTTTTTTGTTGCTGAAAATATAGGCGGATAGTGATTTACAGATTTACTTTCATATTTATCGAAATATCAAAAAACGTGCATGTTTCATGTGGCAAACTCTTTGAAAAGAGGTAGGAAAAAGAGTATTAAATAAAAACTGTCTCTAGCAAAGATAGGACGAGTATCCTTTATCAGGGTCGAAAAGTTGATTCGAAAACTGAATAGAAAATTTGAATCATCATGTTTTCTTACAGAATATTGTGTACACTTCAAATCAATATTATATTCTTCCCAGGGCCCAAACATCCATGTGAATTGGAGAGGAGTCGGAATATGGCTACGTTTTGAAACCGCATTGAGAAGATTGATAGATAAAAAAAACCAAAAGCATAAACTCAGTCCCAACGATGATAAAAAATTTGAGACCAATGAAAACATCTTCTTTACAAATATGTAAGTTTTCGAGATTCTTCTATCTATACTTTTTAATTTTAAGTACTGAGAAATTCGGGCTACGGGTTATTCATCAGAAAACCCCCGAGTAACAATTTAAAGTGAATCCAATCATTTTTCAAAATTTTTTCCGTCATATTGGATTTCAAAAAACGCCACTCATACTTTAAGAGTGAACATTTTTACCCAATTTTCAAGCATAAAACCAATTTTTCAGTTGACGAATAATATCTCATATGTATATCGGAACATAAAATAGAGTCAATAGCAAATAGTTTGCCTATGTAAGATGGGTTTGTATAAAAGTTGTATTTGATAACTGTACACATATGAAAACTTTCATAATTCTTGAAGGGCCCAGTAAACTTTCCGAATGTGAATAATGCTTAAATTATGTAGGTATATTAAAAAATTGTATATGGGTCCAATGTATATACTTATAAGAATGTATGTGCATATGTATGAGTATTAGATAATTATAATGTTTCTTGTATGGACGTACATATGTATGAAATACATCGTCATTTGATCAAAAAGTACTTACCTAATGTACCTGGTAAATATGGACAACTAGTAACGTGATTAAAGTTTTGGCTCTGCATCTCCTCTTGATCCGTTTCGCGGTGATAGAAGTAATTGAAATTACTGACGATAACTGGTACCGGGAGAGCGATTGTCAAGACACCAGCAATGGCACACAGTGATCCCACGATTTTACCCCAAACACCGACGGGTCTGTTGTATCAATATATCGTTATCGTTATTGTTTTTTTTTTTTGAAATTTATTGTTCAATAATTTTTTGTCACGTTTTTTTCATTTCATTTTTTATTAGATATGTTTTTTTTTGCAGTGTAGTTGATTTGCGGTGTGATCATCATTCATTCATTCATTCACAAATGATTTACGTGCGATAAATATCGATTTAATTCGATTCGATACGAATTTGATTTCGATTGTAT
Source organism: Rhagoletis cerasi (assembly GCA_029783565.1). Taxonomy (NCBI): domain Eukaryota; kingdom Metazoa; phylum Arthropoda; class Insecta; order Diptera; family Tephritidae; genus Rhagoletis; species Rhagoletis cerasi. Next base: position 14,642 of record JAPVRG010274682.1, read on the forward strand.
TTTCGATTGCATTCGATAATTCGGTAAGTTTTTTTTTTAAATTAATTTTTTTTCGGTTTTTTTTTGTATTTAATTTTGATTGGTTTAGTTATTTTTGATTTGGCATTGGGATGAAGTACGATGTGTAACGAACGAGAACGAACGATAATAAAATGAAAATACAAATATATAAAAATATAAAGTAAAATTCTGAAGCTTTGTTTTATCTTTTATATATATTTAAATATAAAAAATATCTATAATGATATATAAAGAGAATGTAATTTATATGGATGATAAAAATACGTTAAACATGTAACGAAAAGAAAAGTTTAGTTACAAATAACGAAATACACTACGTTGAGAGCTTTTTTTTTTCGAAAGAACGAGGGATAGAGTTATTGGAAACGATTTGCGTAGGTAAAAATAAAAGATAGAGAGTCGTTGAAAATCCTTCTTTATGCGCAAAGGGTTGTGTGAAGAGCGTATCGATTCTATGTACATAAGTGGTTTTATGACAAAAAAGTGTTTTTAGAAGATCTTATAGATAAAGTAAAGTGAGATCTTATAGCATGAGTGAGAAGCAAAAGTGAAGGTGGAAGGGTGGAAGTGTATACGTGTTTGTAGGTGAGTAAGCTAAATCTTAAAATATATAATATGCGGAATATGTAAATTCGTGGATATTTTTATGTTTAGTTTAGGTGCCTTCAATTATGATTACAGTAAATAAATTTATTTGTGATAGCTTACGAGTTTTATGGAAATGCATGCTGCTGTATGGTAATGGATTTTTTTTATGTTCAAGTGTATATGAAATGGACTGAGGTGCTTAAATCATTATTAATTTGCCGATAAGATATTGGCCCTGGGGAGGGGATTATATATGGATTAAATATGAGCAGATGATAAAGCACTTGGGAAGGTCTATCCTCCTGCCGGCGAATTTCGAACAGAGAGTATAGTTGCAGTTTAACGAGATGAAGTATTATTTTTAAAAATAAGGGATTTGAGAGCTGGATTTTGAACTCAGAGGTTTTCTGAGGAAATGTCTCTGTAATATCATGTGTGTATATTGCAATTTTTAACTTACTTTATGTCAAAGAACTTCTACCACAATACGTGCTCACATAAAATTTTCAGAAAGCTTTGAAAAGCTTCTCTCGTGGTGTTTGATTTAGTCGTTACTGGTTGAGATCACGATTGGCGAGAGAGAGAGATTTTACCTTCTCTTTAAAGAGCATGTATTTAAAGCAGTGTCCGCCAAAAAGAGAAAAGTCAAAAATGACAATGTATTAGTTTTGTAACAAAAAGTGAGTATGTGTTGGTGGTAATGCGCTTTATTCAACAATAATGCGACATCAACCTGCTTCGCCTATTGTTTGCATGCAACTAAATAAAATTGGTTGCTCTTTTACTCTTTCTGTTGATGTTCGGGTTGTATACGTGTAAGAAGCCGATTGTGTA
>JAPVRG010274739.1:1318-12367 GCA_029783565.1 Rhagoletis cerasi
AATCGACTCATTTTTATTTCACCAACTTTAAAAAATTGAGCACAAATGCTGAAAAATGAATATTTTGATGAAATTTGGTATACTCTGCTTCTTGCAAAATGACAAAAAATTTAAATATGAAATAGCTTTATACTAAATTATGTACATTATACAAGCACACACTGCAAGCATGCACTGACAGCTTCAATTTTGTTTATTTTTCATGCAACAAAAGCTGAACTAAGGCAAGCAGAACCCTTTCCCTCAAAAACGGATCTCATCCAAAGGTAAAGCGTCCAGTTGTGGCTGAATACTGCGGCTGACTAACAGATTCGCGAGTCAAAGAGAAAGTACCAATTTTTTTTTTTTATCAAATTAATATTAAGAAAGCACGAATTGATAATAAGAAATGTAAGTTCATAATGAGAAAATACATACACGTTTTACGTTTGGTTGTATATTCTACAATGCTTACCTCATTGAGAGTATACACAAGTACGTAAGTGTGGCTGGGGTGTGCGAGCAAAGATTGCAGTACCTCCAAAGTGCAATGGATGAACCAAAAAACTCTATATCGGAAGGAGACTGCGCAAGGGAAATACACCATACAATTACATTCCACACAGATGTTCTAAGCTTAGTCAATATGCAACTGGACCCTCGAGATACTGCAGCCGTAGATCGCAGACTCCAGAGCAATGTACTTATAACACGTCATTATTTTAACTTCTTATGTTCTCATTATCAATTTATGTATATTTTCTAATTCAGCCTTATCTTGAGTTTCGCCAGAAATTCGTTCATACACCCTTAGTGAACACACATAAGCGAAAAGTGAAAAGTGAACGATTTTGGGCGAAAATGAAACTCATGATATGAATTTACATTTGGGCCATTCTGTTGTGACTGGTGAGACATTTGCCACCAATATGTGATCAATTTTGTATTTGATGTAATCGAAACAGCAGTGAAAGATATTTATTAACATATCGATGGTCATCTGCAATAACGACACAATTCGAAATTCAAAAAATAAAAACCCTTACTACTGTTAACTGTCTCATGTCTCTAATCCTTGTCATATACATCTCTAATTCTTAATAAAGTAAGTAGTAAGGATTACTAAAGTATGTAGTGAAGATTAGATATGGGTCAAACAAGGATTAGAGACATGAGCCACTTAAGAGTAGTAAGAGTTTTTATTTTTTGAATTTTGAATTGTGTAATTTTTGCAGAGGACCATTTATATATGTATATATAAATAACTAATGAATAAAATTCCTCTAAAAATAAGCAGAATATAGTTTAAAAAAAAACTAAAAAACACGCTTGCAGCAGCTGCCAGAAGAGAGTTACTAACAAACAAGCAAGCAAGCAAACAAATATACAAGTGAAACTAATAGAAGCGTGTTAAAAATACCAAACATTTTCTAAGTTCTTTGTAACTATTATTTGAACGAATGTGACTGGTGGGACCCGGAAAACCCCTCTATCTCAGCTGTGTGTACTAAGAGACGAATTTTAGCAAAAACCACTCGATTTTCCAGCCAGATTTTTTTATGCTGTAAAACATATACTCAACGCTTTGGTTTTCATTAAATTATAATCTACATAGAAATATTTAAAATTGTGACTGGTGGGAAAAGTCCTTGTGACTGGTGTAAAGTATTTATGTATGAAGCAGAATTTTTCATAGGCAAAAATTACAGTTTATTTCAATTTTTTTTGATATTTTCATCAGATTAATAAAATGTAGTAATTTAGCAAGATGTTACTGCAGAAACAGGGATATTTAAGGCATTTTAAAATTTATGTCGTTTTCCTCTTTTACATGAAATTACACATTTCTCATCAAGACATGCCGCAAAAATTTAATTTTAAGCGCTTGAGAAATTCACAAAAACATTAAAATTGATTTGATATATTTTCAAATATAAAAAAGTCGTTGCGGCATATTTTTAGGCATACTTATAATCACAACAGTGGTGCCATGAGTTTTGTGATGCATTAGAATAGATATGGTAGTTAGGGATATTTTCAAATTCCTGTGTATTTCTTACAGTTTAAAATTAAATTAAAAATTAAATTAAATTTTTGGCGGCATAGTTTTAGGCGCCCTAGTCATAACAGTAGTCACATTTGGCGCTTATAAATTTGCTAGCGCTTGGCCGAGATTCCCCCCAATTTGCGGTGTGCGCTTGAAGTTTTCACACAAATGGGAGGGGCCTACATTTTAACGCCGCCTCCGTACGGCAATTGGTTTTAATGAGAAGCTTTTGTCATGGCAGCAATACACTCGGAGGTTTGCCATTGCCTGTCGAAGGACGACCGCTATTAGGAAAAACTTCAATGATGTTGGGAGCAGGAATCGAACCCTGGACTTTGGGATGTTAGTTTCGTAAATTACTCGACCAGAGAAACGACCTGCACTAGGACACTCAGGAAGTTTTTTTTTCATTGTTTCACGTCAACGCACTTATTGCATTTGAATTATTCAACACAGCATGCTTTAATAGCACTTGTCAATGACAGTTGTTGGAAAAATTCGTTATACGCAAATTTTTAAATCATTATTAATACTTTCAAGTGCCATCGAATTCGGCAGTTTTGCATAAGAAGTCAAAATATTTACATGTATTAGATGTAAAAAAAATTTTGCCAACTCACTATTTTCAAGCGCTTTTTATACACAGTTTTTTTGTCTTCAATTTCAACCTCTTTTTTTTTAGCTTAAAATATCATAGCACACTATTTAATATTCACCTTTTCAAAAAAGACTTCAAATTAACAGCCGTTTGCTTTTTGTCTTTTTCACCAACACGTTAGCACAAATAATACCCGTTTCACACTTCCTTTGACACAAAACACCGTTTTCTTTTACCGTTACGTTTGCGCTTTTTCAATTCATGCAATTGAATTCCGTTCAGCGGTTAGTTAGTTGCTTCTTTGGCGCCACTTGTTGAGCGAATGCTTTGCGGCTTCGTCACTTGCGCGCCTTTTATAAAGTGGCGAACGAAAATGAAGGAAATAAAAAGCAAAAAAAGCCAAAAATATTATCATCAACAGCCTTCAACTGATAGGCGGCTAACATCTACGGTGTCCTCGTCGTCATTATCAACAAAAACTGTCGTCGTTAGCGTTAGCTTCGTTGCGGTCGTCGTCGTCATGGTGGCTGTCGTTTTCGGTTTTTCACTTCGTTTTCGTTCTCTTTATCGTTGCCACATTCGCTCGCTTGCTTAAAATGTGGGGTAACAAATCCCACAGACCCGCATACATACGTACGTACATTCAAGTGACTGCGCGAGCCGACATGCAAGCGATACAAGCGATAAGAAACTCAGTGTCAGCGTTACGAGTACTGATAAGGCGTTCGTAAGGATTTTGTTGAATTTTTTCTTTATCAGCGTCAAATCGTTCATTCATTCCTACAATGTTGTGGTTCATTTTGTGCGGCGTTAAGTAGCTTTTGCTACAAAAGCTCGCTTAGTAGAGCTTTTAGTATTTGATGAATGCAGCGTGCATAAGTGCATGTGTATGTGTGTGCGTGTTTTTATGTATGAAAAAATTATTTACCCCGTTGAACTCTTTCTTTTTTTTCTCATACGGTTAGCAGTTTTAAAGTTAAGGTTTTAACGTTGTTTGCTGTTAGCTGTTAAGTGCTTACATTTCCGTTTTGTTGCTTATTTCAGATTTGTTTTGGTGAGTGTGTAAAAAAGCTAGAGTTTAACAAAAACGCTTCTCCGTAAAAGGTCAAAAAATAGCCAAAGTAGGGAAGCGTGCGAAAAAAGTGTGTAGTGTGGGTTCTTGCAAAGATATTAAAATTGCCAACTGATTGTAGATATAAATTATGTGGGTGGACATGTGCTTAATTGAACATTAAAGGTGTTCGGTGTTGCAAGTGCGTACATGTGTGGCGTAAGTGCTTTCCCATAGATTTTTCAGCTGAAATGTTCTTTACTCTCTTTGATTTTTTAACTTTCGATAACGGGCTTTTAACGATGAAGTAGAATGTGGTTTTATTGGTTTAGAAAATGTACTTTAAAGCACATGCAAATATCTGCGGTAAACAAAGGGTTAAAGAGTTCAAATGTTTAACAGAAATATTAAGCGGAAAATTTTACTGGGAGCCACCGATTAAACAAAAGTTGAATACGTTATTCGGCTCAATCAAAATTTTGAAATTTGTAGTTTCGTTACGGAAAGAATACCCACACTAACAAAAAAGTAACATGATTTCTTCAAATAGAGTCATTTTTAGGTTTTCCATGTTGGCGTTTTGAAATTTTTGAACAGAAAAAGTATTTTTTTAACAAACTTAAACATAAGTTTGTTAGATCGATCACAGAGTGGTGTTGCCTATAAATTTTTATCGAGAATGAGTTCAGCTCAATAAAAAAAATTCCAACCAACGCCACTCTGTAACTGTGTAATATTTGTTTATTCAAAGTGAACATTTCAAAATGCACCTACAAGTTTTGGCTGTAGCTGAGTGCGCTGAGATGCTTGCTACAATTTGTTAGCCTTCAGAGGAGTCCGGGTTCGAATGCCATTAGACGGAGCATATAATTTTTGATTTTTTTTTCGGTTTTTCTTAATTACGAAAAAGCATATGTGAAGTGCAAAACGAAATCGTAATCAAACATAAAATTCTCCAAAAATAAAGCGGTGTAAAGTAAACAAAAGGTCGTTTGGCGCCAAATCATATGTGTTTTAGTTTGATACAAAAAGGATATGGTTTTTTTTCAGTGCACTGAAACTTCTAGCATCCGCAGCAGGGTAAAGTGCACTCTAACAGTAGGGTTAAACCGTCAAACGGTGTAATGGATAAACTTAAGAATTTTACTCCAGGTGGTACCCACACGAGCGAAAATCCAGTCGCCCTTGCGGCAGAGTCCTGAACACTGGAGGGTATAACTATCACATAAGTCTCCAGAGCTTACGCGGAGAATTGCATTCTGGAGCAGAGGAGAGTGGTTCCACCTCTCTCTGTAATCTTGGGAAAATATTGCCCTTATGCCAGCCAATAACCTATGTAGATTACCATGCCATCTGCATATCCATATGCATTGAATGCATTGCCTTTGTCGGGTGGCAGTTACTGCTTTCTTACTGTCTCCTAGTTTCGCTATTATAGTTCTAGATTTCAACATGCTTATGATCCAATCAGTTAGATGTCTGGGAATAGCGTTTCTTATCATAGTTGTCGATATTGTTTCGCAAGACGTATCGTTAAAAGCACCCGGTATGTACAGTAATGCACACAAAGCTATCTGTTTTTACTGCAATGTCTTTTCAATAACTTGCGTTAGGCAACCTAACTAGATGCTTATCTTTGAGGTAGTTATCCCTGATGTGAAAGTTTATTAGTTTTTCTAATGTTTTTACTGGAAAGGAGCTTAGGCTAATTGGTCTATATGCCTTTGGTAGTTGTGCCGAGTCTTTCTCCACTTTAGGTACGAAGACCACTTTGACTTCACTTCATGTTGATAAATGTGAGCAAGTAAGAGACTTGCGCAGGCGGGTCCAGATATTAAGCCCGTGCTCTGTTGTAGCAGGCATGTGAAAATGCCATCTGGACCAAGAGACTTATATGCACTAAAGGTAGAAATGGCCGACTATGTCAACTAAGTTACATACTTTCAAGTGCGCAAAGGTACACAAAGTCGGTTTTTAGCCGTTTTAAAAATAGTATGCCAGAGAACGGTATACAAATTATATTTGGAAAAAAAGTTCTTGTAGTTTTGAAAGAGTTTAAGAATATCAGAATCCTGATAGCGCTAAGGTGGCGCGTCACAAGCCGTAACGAAACATAGCTGCCCTCGTTAAAGGAGTGGTTATCAAGAATTGCTGAATTGCTAAATCTTCAAGCATGGACTAACCATTTGCAGAGAGAGGTGACTTTTCGTATATTCTAGTTGCTTACAAATCGGTGTTCTTTGAAGGCTTATCTTAGACATTTCAATTCTGAAGGCAATCCAACTCATGATATAGATGATACGAGCATAAACAGAATGTGGATAGAGCCAAGAAATTTGTATTTGAATGCGGAAAAGTGGATGCGGAAACACAGTGTACTATGGTCCCAATTTCTGGCCAAAACTAATTACGGCTAAATAAGTAGATGATTTTAAAAAATATGAATTTTCTAGTGATTGGAATACGATTTCTCACATTAAAAAAAAACAAAAAATTTAACCCTTGACGACCGAGCGGTCTAAAGGAGTCACTTTTTAAATATTAATCAAATATTAGTATGAATAAAGAAAAACATGTCACTTACTTATAAAAACCAGGGATCAAAAATAACTGTTATCTCGAATTAACAAATTGAGAACGGTGCCCGAATTCTGAAATTTAACGAAAACGTTGTTTCATAACAGTTATTAGATGAGAAATATTTTTGACGTTGGTTGATAACAGTTATTGCCCAACGTTTATTTTTACGTTGCCAATAAGAGTTATTTCCCCAACGTTTATTTTTTACGTTGCCTGATAAACGTTGTATTATAAAGATATTGATGAAGATGGAGATGGAGAAGAACATAAATATAATGAAATTAAAAGTGAGACAGTGAAATAACTGTTATCAGGCAACGTAAAAATTAACATTGAGCGATAACTGTTATCAACCAACGTAAAAAATAAACGTTGGGAAATAACTCTTATCGGCAACGGAAAATATATTTCTCATCTTATGACTGTTATAGAACAACGTCTTTCCGATAAAACTTATAACTGTTATGTTTCTGATAAAAACTATTTATACAGCGGCTATTTTTGAAAAGTTTTGCCAAATTGTACTAATTTCAATTTAAAACCTGAAAAGTCTGAATTTCTTAATTTGTCTACTGAAAAGTTAAGGGAAGCAATTTTTGCAGTAACAAAATTGTAAATAGCCTTATGTTCCCTCTCTTTATTGAGTTCTCCCCTCCAAACGGTAAATAGTTCACTACTGACAGCATCAAGATGACCTAGGAAAATAGGCGTTTTCACAGATATTGCAAAAAATCGCAACACAAAATATGGTGGTATAAGCTCAGAAGATATAATACTTTCATCCTTGAATAACTGTATCTTAGCCAAACTTTGCCAAAATTTCCTAGGCTTATGTAAAGCTAAGATTTAAGAAAAATCTAATAATTTATTAGGTAGCAAAGAAAATGAAATTTTATTACCAAAACCAAATCGCAATATTTTGTTATCACACATTTTTAATATCTACTCATTTGCAGCTCTTTTTAAGAATTTGTTCCAATGTCTTAATAACAGCAATTAAAATTTGCGCTTTATATCTCACACTCAATCGAATTTTTAATTGTACAAAAATAAGTAGACTTTGACTGCTGTTTGTTTACTACAGAACGGCCTTTTACAAAAGCAGGTTTAGCCATCCTATGTTTTACAGAATTATCTAAAATATGACGTCAAAAAGAAGTGTTGTTAACACATGTAAGAAATTAGTTTTGGCCACAAAAATGGGCATTGGGACCATAGTGCAGTAACCAGATCTATATATTCCCTCCCGGTAGGACGCTTAGTATAGTATGCACGGCAGAGACGGTGGCGAAAATGTAAATAGTGAAGAGACCTTTTAGCAAGTTTTGGCTATTTCTCTTTGTTTAGAAAATGCCTATTATTTATTTTATAAAAAAATTTAGCTTACTAACAAAAACAAAGCATGTAAATCAAAACTACAAACTTTGTAGAACATTTAAAAAAATTCATCAAAATTTTAAAATTTTTAATCAGATTTTTGAGAGTTATTTGAGTATGCAGTTTTGTAGTATATTAAATTTGGGTACAATAAATTGCAAGTTTGAAGTTGCTACGCCCTACCGTTGGCTTTTGGCAATTTTCCTTTTACGCATTTTCTTCCATACAAGGTCATACAAAGTAGGTATGTTCGACAATTTTATTATATTAAGAAAATGAGCAACGGTAAGTCCTAGCTACTTCGAACTTGCACTAAAGTTGAATGAGCTACAAAACTGCATACTCGGAAAGTTTCTAGGAAATTTAATTAAAAAGCTTAAAAATTTAATGAACATTTTTTGTCGACTTTTCCTAATTTTTGTATAAAGTTTGAGATTTCGGCATGCATGGTTTTTGTTAGATAATGAGCTACACTTTCTTAAGAAAATAATAAATATTTAATAAACGAAAGGGAATTAGTCAAAGAATGTTAAAATGCCTCTTTCCTTTTTATATTTTCGCCACTGCATGTATAGGCTAAAAATGCTTCCTCTTCTCAAATATCTTTGGCTCCCACAATGTACTTCTTATCAAGCATCTGTAATAAATCTCCACGCAAAAATGATTTAAAATAACAGAAAAAATTTCACCACCACTACTATTTGATTGCTGTCAAATGCTAAACATTTATATGTCTATTCATGTAGGCGTTTGACAGTAATTAAAGTTTGATATTAACAAACTCATACACACAGGTCATGCGTTTCGTCGTGACCATACCAGACAGAACACAAGCAACAGCAGTGGGTGCGTATGAGTAATTTATACAACTTGATTGTATTTGCAACTAACAAATGTGTGTCACTCATACGCCGCGTAAACACGTAAATGTCCATTAATGAAAAAAGAAAACAAAAACGATTTGCCACCACAAGTGTCAGCAGGTGTTTAATTAAAGCACGAAAATTATGTATTAAATAGTTAAAATTAAACGCTTTGATAATACTTTAATGCCGGTTTTGCACGCAATCCCTGCATGATTGTGCCGAGGATCTGCTTTCAGCTAGCAACAATGCGAATTTAATTACTTGTTTACAAGTGTGTGAATAAATGAGTGCTTTCAAAATAATATTAAACTTACTACAGGAATATTTTCAATGACGCGGTTTGTTTTAAACTCACAGTCAGTTATTTTAAAGGTATTTATTTTCAAAACCTGCATGATATTGGTAAACTTGCTTTTCACACATCTAAGCTTCGATTTTTCTGGATTTATACATTTTACGTGTTCCGAGCGTAATTTAAAATACCGAAGAGGATTGAACTTAAATAGTTATTTTCCAAAAAAAAAAACACTTCTCTAACTTTTCTTTAATCATTAGGAGTTTGTCGAGATTATCATAGTTAAAGGCCATGTTTTCATAATGTTTCTTAGTCCTTTCAGAGTTGCGATCATTTAGATAATTTTTAATGAGTTTTTGGAGAGTGTAAATACCATGCGGCGCTGTGTGATTATTGGTACAAAAATACTTTACGCACTCTAAAATATTAACAAAACAGTTTTTAGCTGCGTCCTTCTTGTTAATCATCCACACACTGGACGCTTCACAATGATAGATTCATATACAGTGAGTAATTTTAATATTCGGTTTTTTTATTATTATAATGTTTTAATTAAATTTCTTAAAGAAAATTTTGAAGAATTGCACTTTTTTTTCACATTATAGTTTATGATGTGCACGGTAATTCACTGCTTAAATGATATGGATAAAAGTCGAAACGGAATAAAAAACGTAAAAAAGTCAGAATTTCACACAACATTAAACTTCGGTTTTTTAAATGCTTTAGCCAAATATTTGCAAATAAATGCACACAGGTTTAGGCAATAATATTTAGTGCTGCAGACATTGCTTTAGCAACAACAATTAGACGTTTTGGCATATAATTACTTATTTTTTAAGTACAGCCTTGCCCGATTTTCGCCCATTCTTCCTGCAACCTTTCTTTTAGCTCCCTTCGAGAAGAAATTGGCCGCTTTAGAACACGCCGTACAAATACGTTCCGTAAATTATGGATGGGGTATAAGCCAGAAGATTTCGGAGGAGTATAAATCAGTTTTGGGCAGTCGAACAGCAGCCATTCTCGCAAAATGTGAGCGAATATTAAAGTTACTCACTGTATAAGCTGCCGCAAAAAGTAGTAATCGTGATCAGACTTTAACGGAATGTGATATGTAGTACTTTTCTCAAGGAATGAAGAAGTATAAAAATTAAAGAGATTGGCAAAATTTCCCGCCCGCATATCCGGCTCCTAAATGTTAGACATTACATTATGTTGGTTTTGTTTTGACCATTTTTCAGAATTACTTTTTCTGGTTGAAACCAGAGCTGTTAAATTTCCAGTACGATTATTAATCATTAATTTTTAGCATTTTTTAATTTTAATGATTATTTTAATTTTCTTACGTAACCCGCAATTAAAAATTAATTACAATTAAAAATTATCAAAACTAATCATGATTATTAGCCATTAAAAAAATAATCAAAAATAATCAAATAATTAGAAATAATGAAATAATCAAATAATTTTTTTAATTATTTGATTATTTTTAATTATTTAATTATTTGATTGTTTTTAATTATTTGATTGTTTGCAATTATTTGATTATTTTTAATTATTTAATTATTTTTAATTATTTGATTGGTTTTAATTATTTGATTGTTTTTAATTATTTGATTATTTTTTATAATATGATTATTTTTAACTATTTTTCCAAATAGATGAAGCTTTGTTTGGCAGCCAATTTTCTTAAGTTAGTATTAAATAACTGAAACCAAATTCACTGTACGAGTAAATACTTGCACTGTAGTTAACAAATAAGGAATGATTTCTATCAATGGGCTACAAACCTGCATCCTTCAAAAGAATCTTATTAAGAAGTGGACTATGTGTATATATTGACGAAAGTGTGGAATTTTCCTAAGTTTGACTCCAAATTTGGAACTCTGATGTATGGATAGTATGCGGTTTTGTTGTAGTATGGACAATATTTTTATAAAAAAAATATCAATTCAAATATAAAAGAAACCAGTGCTTTTTTTGAATTTCTTTCGTTTTTGTTATTATCTTATATTACTGTATTAATTCTCATCATATGTATATTAACTGCGTTGAAATGTATTATTCAAAAGTTGCAATAAATGATAAAATTTAAAACAAAAACCAAAAATAGTTGAAAATAATCAAATATTATATTAATCTTATAATTAAAAAAATCTAAAATAATTGAAAATAATCAAATAATTATATTAATCATGCAATTAAAATAGTTCAAAAATAATGAAAATAATTAAAAATAACAAAATAATCATGTAATTA
>JAPVRG010274778.1:11440-23214 GCA_029783565.1 Rhagoletis cerasi
TCCTCTATTAAGTTTCACTTCTTCCGCGCGTAGGGACTACACGCACTGAGTTTTTTTAAATATACTGGGTAGTTGGCGCTGTAGTCGACATATTAGTAAAATATTATTTAAAAGTTTGGTTCTTATTCGGTATAAATTTCGTAGGTGGCGCTACGAGCGAGATACTGGAAGAAAATTTCCACCAAAAAAGACCTGATAGGTGGCGCTGGCGTGGAGATATTTGTTTAAATAGTACTTATGGTCCGATGTGGCTCATATTCGGATCGTTTCAAAAACGTTTTGTTTCTAACACTTGAAAATATTAGAAACAAAACAAACAAAATTGATCATAGATACTTAAATGCCGTTAGTTTTTCCTTCTGTAGGACCCGTTAATGCGGAAAACAAACCACTAGATACTAATCTTTAGGCTTATCGAGCCATTACTAAATAAATTAATTACTAAGTAAAATAATCAAATAAGTACATAAATTACTGCGTTGAAATTTTCACCTGGTATTCACATAAAATTGTCAATTAACCCTCATCCGTTGTTCAAAAAAATCACACATAAGATGTTCGTGAGTGAAATTTCACCCATTCAGGGCATCTTAGATTGAGTAAAAAAAATTAAATTTCATGCAAAAATTATATTACTTTTACTCAGATGTAGAAATTACAAATTAAGTACAAGTATTTTAATTTTATTCAAAAATAAGATTATTTTTATTGATTTATGGGAAATTAAATTAAGTTAACCTTCATCCGATGTTCGGGTGAAATTTCACCCATTTTGAATTTCATGATCATGTTTTTTTTCAGGAGCATTGAAAATTTGTGTATTTGTATCAAACTTCTATATCTTTAAATGTAAAAGCGACTTTTCTCTTTTCGGGTAAGAATTTTTCAACATGGGTAAGTTTTTTAATTTTAACGATTCCGCGACTGTAGTCAAAGTTTAGTAAATACAGTTTAAAAGATATATAAGTTTGACAAAAATACACAAATTTCATTGTTCTTGAAAAAAGAGTATAGCAGTTACATGATCATGAAATTCGAAATGGGCGAAATTTCACGCGAACATCGGATGAGGGTTAAGAAACCTTATCGCGCTTAAATGTATGCAATGATTTTCGTTCATTAGCATCAACAGAAGTCATACTTCATATGTGTTCTTCAGATGAGCTACAGTAACTACAGCACTACAACTTTACCGTTATCTCTGCAATGTAAACCAGCACACAGTGGATAGTAATTAAATTTTACCTACAACGAATTACTATGCACGAAAGTTTGTAGAAATACAAAGCTGAAATATGCATAAATGTACACAGCATCAGTATTTCGCGCTTGCAAAACTTCAAATACCCGTCTCGCGAAAATGCTTTACTCATAACATACATACATATATATACAACACAGTATGCAAAACGCAGCGTTCTAGTGAAAAATGTTGTTGCACTCATCCAACAGAATGTAATGCATGCGACTTGCCACAATTGCTGTGCGCCTGCTGCACGTGTTGCTATAAAACGCACTCTTACAAATAAACACACGCATAGAAAGTATGAAAATACATAGAAATAAACCAAAACTGCATTGCATGCTTATGCTCAAACGCAAAATCAGCGGCGAAATATTGTAAAACAAGAAAATCAGCGTAAATTTCAAGTCTTACTAAATACGCAGTGGAGAGGCAGTTGTATGTACATACTATGTATTTACTTGCTGTTGGCAGAGATGGCTAAGAGCCATTTTGCAAGGAAATTACGCGCGCGTCCACTTGGAGGCACATTGAGCGTCCGTTTCCGCGTGCAATTTACATGCGAAAAGCTGCCGCATACCCAACAGCCGAGCTGTAGTAAAAGTAAAAATAATATGTAACAACAATGAGTAAGGAAGCAGCTAGTGGCAAATAGTGGTAAAAGATTGCTGTCTACATAGCTGTGTGTGTGTGTGTGTGTCTGTGTTGCTGGCTGTTTTGTAAGCAGCAGCAAGTGGCACTTTTCAACGCGTTTTCACACTCGCCGCCACCAGCGACCAAAATGAATGCAGCGCTTACAGATGAAGGCTTTTGTGTATGTAAGTTTGTAAGTGTGTTGGCATAGTGTTGCAAACGTTGTTTATGTTGCAACAAGAGCAACTTGCAACGGACACTAGCCAGGTGCACAGCATTCGATGTTCGCTGCCGCCACTCGCTGTGCCTGCCGTTGTTCTGCATCTTTTCAAATTCGCTGAAGCGTGCAAATGCGTTTGAATGCTTACAACGAGTGTACGAGTGTGCGGTAGTGTGCTTGTGTGCGCTTGTGTGTTTATAAAGAAGTGCAGGTATGCGCGCAAGTCCGGTTGGCAACTTTGCGCGATTTAGCGGGAAGGTGTGTGAAGTGCTTTGAGAACTAACTACAGCTAGAAATATGCAAAAATATATACAACACAAACTTATTTACTTGCAAAAAAGCATTCGCAGACATAAACATACATAAGTATCCTGTGCATGAGTGTGCAGTACAGCTCCTTGCAACATTTAAATGCCGCCTTTGCAACATTTATGCTTTTTTTCCGCACAATTTCTGACAACGACCGTGCTGGCGGCAACGGCGACGGCGTTTGTATTTTTTGCAAGCAATTTACTTTTTTATTTTAAAGCAATTTTGTGGAAAAATTTTTCGATTTAGTGGCAACACTTGTAACATAAGCGCACGTACACATGCACATACAAAGAACACATAAAACAGGCTTTTGCGCCTGAAAATATGCCAACAAAGTGTGCTTTGATGGCCAAACACTTCCTACTTTCGCGCTGTTTGAGTACATCCTGTTTTGTGGCAGAGTGTTTGAAAGGCGTAGTTTGCCTGAGTGCGTCTCCGCATGCTGCTCAATCACTAACATAAGTTAGCGTAGTATATGTTGCATATTTACAGGCGCTTACGCTTGTAAATTGTATGTAATGCGCGCTTTGTAGAGCCAAACATAATTACGTGAATGGCTAATTTTCAACACTTTTAACACTTCGCTTGCCTACTTCATGGGTAGTAATCGTAAATGGACTTTTTTCCCCTACTTACAGTAAAAGCCAGTACAGCAAGTACATAAAGTTATTTGGCCTAAATCTCCAATAAGCAATTTGCATTGGAATTTATTGCACTTACTACATAGCAAATATGTTTTAATGTTGCATTGCGCACAGCTAGCACTTCAATAGCTTATTTAACTACTTATTTGTTGCAGTTATTTGCATACTTCACCGTTAGGCAAAAATAGCGAATCGACAGAAAAGAAGAAAAAGCTACGTATACGTATTTGAGAGAGACATCATAAATTCTACATACACTCGCTGCAACTATTAATTGTCGTCTAAATAAATATTGGAGCACAAGAAAGTATAGAGAATTGCAGAAAGAAGTGCAAATAGCAAAAAAAAAAATATTAATAAAAATTGTTAGCTTTAGCGATTGGATAGCTGTAAATGTCATTGCAGCCACGCCTTTGTTCGATTTCGTACCATTTATTATAATTTTCTATTTTCTATTTTCATTGTAATACAATGTGTTATCTACATACTTACATTGGAAGTGCTGTTGTTTTTGTTAGAGCAAATTTACTCTCGAATACCGTTAGTTAGTTAGTAAGCTAATTTAACAATGTTTACCCATTTTGTTAGCTTGCAGTGGCTAGGAAAGACAAGGTAGCCTGCATCATACACGTCAATTCTTGTTGCTTTTGTTGTAGTTAGCGCTATTGAAATATAGAAAAAGCAGCTGCCAGCGTCACCTAGTTCATATAAACGAATGATCTACAGTTTTTATTTTTTATACACACAAACATGCCTAGTAGGAAAAATAAGAGATAACAAAAATAAAGTAAGAGATAACAAAATATATTGCTTTCATTAGAAAAATCCACTTTTTCTAAAAAAGGCAGCATTTAAACTCCTTCGACTATATTTCATTTGACACGAACATTAAATATTTTTGTTAACTTTGACTGTTTAATTCATCAATAGCTGGCAATCTACTGAGGCATATTTTTTGATTAAATTTTTAAAAAATAACTTCATTTGAAACCCATATATTAATAACTGAGTCTCTCTTTAATAAAGTGCACAAAGTGTAGAACGCTTAGGGTAAATAATTCACCTATAAACAATGAATCTTTAGAGTCAATTTAAAAAAACAGAACTAATTCTCTTTACAGTGCTGAATAAAGTCCCTATTCTACTCTTGCAAGCGTCTTTTCGGGAAGACGTGGGATCTTCACTAGATGTACACAGCGCTGGTACATCCGATCTTTTATTAAGGGTTTCTACTCTGGTAATACCCTTACGCTACCAGAGTGCCGCATTTGTCGGAACTACAGAGTCAATTAGACCTCTTCAGTGTATATTATCAGACTAAGAGTACTGCCTGGAATGAAAATCGATCGGACAATGTAGACAAACATTTAGGTTACTGTCCAAGATAAGACAGGATACCGAATATATACGACCAGCTATATAGTAATTCCGCAGCCGGAGCCGCTGGGGATGGAGAATTCGATACTTCCGTCTGCATACGTGATCTGTACATCGGTGGTAAAAGTATTTTCTCTCGCTCGTATTTACTCGGGCTTAAGGTTTTTCGCCATCAATTTAACCTAATCTAAATTCGACTGAATTATCAAAAATCGCTAGGGAAGAAATCTTTCTAGTTCAAGATTCGCACTTTTTCAGGTTACGAACAATCATCTACATACATACATACATGCTGAATATTTTTCACAAACTTTTCTCTTTGAGCCTTTCTTTCAGGCCCTATACGTAGTTAAATGCAAATGCCGCATTTCCATTTGTCGCACAAAGTCAACTTCTTTAGTTCGTTTTTCATGACTTGCTTCTATTTCTATTTTGCATAGCATTAATTCTAAGTCGCAAACATTATTTATATGTAGTAATTTGTATTTTCTTCAAATATTTACATGTTGCCATCATTTGTTTTATGCCTTATTGTTGTTATTGTTTTTTTAGTTATTTGTAAATGTTGTGCGTCTTTATTTTGACACGCGCAAATTTATGCCATAGCATGTTGCTGCGAATGCAAGAAATGCGTACTTATTTACAACGTGCATAGTGCAATGTACATATTGCACCCTAAATCAAAAACAGTCACAACTCAAAAAACTCCAAATGTTCAGGAGAGACAAGCGCAAGCGACTTAATCAAAACAAAAACCATCATAGTATTATTTTTCCAGTTAAAGGAGATAGTGGGGAAGAAGAAATTTTGGCGGGAGCTAGAAATATTGTCTGCCAACTGTTTTATGGGTAAAAATACATTTTGAAAAGTTTTGAGTTGTGACTGTTTTTGATTTAGAGCGCGATATGTATGTATGCATGCATATTGTGTACCTAACTATAACTATGTCTGTTCTTAGAAAAGTACCCTTTAGAGAATGAAGTCCATATACATTGACTGTGTGATTCTTATCGGTTTGAGTCCCTTCTTCTGAGATTGCCAGCCAAACTAACCTAACTTAACACTGACAAAGAAATTTGAATCACTGAACTAGTGGTTTATGGACTAGTTACCATTACTATAGTTCATAATGTTAAATTTTTTGCTTCAATATTAAATATGATAGTATTTTGAGACGGATTGAGACGTAAAGTAATTGAAGAACAGGTGAATCTGAAGCAAAAATTAGTGAAAAAGATCAGAAGGAATATTTCGTGCATTGCACAATATCCATCAATTTGGATTAAACTTAAACGCGCTGATATTTTGAACAATATTTTGAATTATATTTAATTTGTATTTCATACCAACTTGATTTTTATGAAATTGGAACGTAATCTCAGGCCTTTCAGGATTTCAAATAGGCGGAAGCAGTCGCGGCACTACTTTGCCAGATTCAGTTACATATTTCTACAAAGTTTCATACAAGCAAGCTGAGGTAACAGAATAACGTGGCCGTTATCAGTTTGTGTAGCAAAAAGTCGTTTTTCGTACTTGCAAAAAAAATTTTTTGTCGTTGGTATTTGTTAAAAAAAGCTTCAAACCAAATAACGGTGTCTTTTGTTTTTGTAAAAAACGAACAACAACTGCTTGGCAGGTGGTCAAAGTCGTTGTCTGTGAGTGAAATAATGGAAGTGATTTGTGTTGCTTTTTAGCTATTTTCGTACAACATTATTTAAGTTAATAAGTATCAAAAACTTAAAAAAAAATATAGGAAACAAACAAAAAAGTACGTACTTTTAAGATCTATATACATTAGGGTGGTCCTTAAATGTATAAAGCACATTTTTACATCAGATTTCCTAAACCTCAACCACTACATCGATGCTAATATAGTCAAAGATATCACATATAACTTTTGGTCCCGATCGGAGACCGTTTAGGCGTGTCGCACAGGGGTCAAAGTTCAGATTCCTCTCTGGAGACTCAAAAAATTAAAATTATTTTTTGTTTCATCTAATACCCAAAATCGATACCACTGTAGGCGCAGATATCACATATAAATTTTGGTCCCGATTGGAGTCGAGTCGATTAAGGCGTGTCGCACAACGATCAAAGCTCAGATTCATTGTGTATTAGTCTCCATAGAGGAATTTGAACTTCAACCCGTGTGCGACACGCCTAAACGGTATCCGATTGGGACCAAAATTTATATGTGATATCTGCGCCTACACTAGTCTCGATTTTGGGCATTAGATAAAAAAAAATTAACTTAAATCTTTTGAGTTTCCATAGAGGAATCTGAACTTTGACCCCTGTGCGACACGCCTTAACCGTCTCCAATCGGGACTAAAATTTATATGTGATATCTTTGACCGTGGTATTACCGATTGAGAGGGTGAGACTTAAAATTTCATTTTAAGGACCACCCTAATATACATATAATATTTTTGATATTTTTTGAAATGTATTTTTTTTGGGAGATAAATAAGTACATATTTCTGACAACATTTAATTAAAATTTTTTTCTTAAAAATTAAATTTGAAAACGCTTTTAAAATGTTAGCCCTGTTGTCAAAAACGTGTAAAAAGAAGAGTTTTGAATTTAATTCGTCAATTCCATGTTGCTATTTTTTGTAGCAAACAAATTAGGAAATTTAGACTTTTCAGGTGTTCAATGGAAATTAATATAATTTGGCAACATTCATAAAAAGTAGCCACTGTAGGAATAGTTTTTATATCTAAGCGAATTTTTTTAATACAAATATGCCACAAATCAAAAAGTGACCGCTTTAGATCTATCGGTCGTCAAGGGTTAAGTTTTTTTGCAAGAATATCGGAAATCACCAATCAATAAAAACGCATGCTTTTTAAATAATCTACTTGTTTAATTATGATTAATTTTTGCCACAAAAATGGGTCAAAATACCCATAGTGCATTATATTTAAGCTTAAGTCTTAGGAAAAAAGCAAGGTTCATTACAGATTTAGTTAGCCATTAAGGCAGCAGGACATTTAGCACTACCCTCTGCAAGTCATCCTCCTAATGGTATGCCCTTAGGCGAATAGGTTAAGCAGTAAACCTATAATCTTTTCGAACGCTGTCTTTTTATTCATAAGTCTGTTGAGGATAGTCAAGCTGTGTTAGATAGCAGGAAGAATTTAATGTTATTGTTTGATCTCTCTACGTCAGCTTGGCTGCTGCTGCTGGAAAAGGAACAAAGACCCGAACATGTATGTAGGTGCGCTAGTTGCACTTTCGTTATCTCTGCCAAGCTGGTGAAAACTCGACACTCCAAATGCTAGAGTCGCCTTGGTATACGACAGCGTTGAGAAATTCCGAATACATAGTTCCAACTCTGCTATATTCCAAAGGATGCCTGCATGAAGTTTCTTTGTATAGAGGCAGTTAGAGAGTCGAAATTGTAGCCTTTTCCATGTAAAATCAATTTTGCATTGATCCAGTGAAGGGGAGACATGCGTATGTATGTATGTATGTAACAATCTTTGCTGATTCTTGAGACGTAGTATGACAGTTTTTTGCAGTGTTTTCTGCCAGCGCAACACTGCAAATTTATAATTTTGCCACTTACAATGTTTTTCGCGGCGACCATTCAATTCTATTTGCCACATTTTCAAAGTGTTGCGCTTCATTTGTTCCCAATTTATGCTACTTAGTTGCAACACTGTTGCAAAAATAAATATTTATCATTTGAATTTAATATTAATTACTAAACTCCTTTGAACTCTACAAAATATTTACACACTCAGCTGATTACCTTGATTGTAATTAGAATTTCAAAAGAAATACATTGTAGACAATTTCCTAGTCGCATCTTTACGCAAAATGTGAATACATAACTCGTACAAACAGCGTCTTCGTGTAAAATGTGTCGCCAACAAACTATGTGGCTTTGTTGGCTTCATTGTCGTTGTACGAGTATTGTTAGTAAAAGCTATAGCTAAAGCAATAGCAATATTTGTTTGCACATATTGTTATTATTGGAGCAACACTGCTGTCGTTGCCGCCAGTTGTTCAAGCAAAATTAGTAACTTTTTATATTTATTATTTTTAATATTTATCTGTTTGATATTCGAAATTTTCTTATTTTAAAAACTAAATACAATTTGTTGTCTACTTTAGCGGCTGGCTTTTGTTACTGTTGTCTTTTTTGCTGCTGTTGTTTATTAATTTACCTACAGATTTGGGTTCATTCATTGTCGTCGTCGTTGTCGTCGTTGTAAGCGTCACAAATGCCGGCATCGTCAGCCACAATCATATGTATATACCCTGCAGGAAATGGACCTAACTTTAAATTGACTTGAAGCTGATTTGAAATAAACTAAAGTTGACTTCTGTCTGTGTATTTTCTTTGCGGAAAGCTAACCATATTTGTACGGCGATGGCCGCAAAATCAGCAGGGGTTGTCACCTCTGCATTATGTGTAAACTAACTACTTTTGGACATAAAATACCAATAAGAAAAAAATGATCTTTTAAATTTTTTACATGTTTACTTTATTTGAAAACTTCTCATAAAAATACAATCGCCGTTCGGAGTCGGCGTAAAACTGTAGGTCCCTCCCCTTTGTCAGGTCTATTCTGCGCTGGTAATAAAAATTTTGTTACCTGTAAATAAAGTTCCTGTCAATTTTTAAACCCTGTTCGCATTCTGTGTACTCTTGTAACCGGTAAATTTTGTTACCATCTCATAAGCTGGTAACAAAATTTTGCCCCGTGAAATATGCAATGCCAGAATTTCCACAATTCTTCATAGCTGACAAGAACTGGTAACATTTTTTGGTAATAAAATTTTCCGGTTACAAAATCTTCGGTAACGTGCAGAATAGACCTGTGTGTGACAACCTCAACGCCACAAATCGGAGGAGAAGCTCGGCCAAACACTAACATACATATGTGTAAGCGGCAATCTATTATTATTACTATTTAACATTACATATTTGTTTATCCGTCTGCATATTCTACTGCCAATTCCTTATGAGGATATTTAAAAAGAAACCTGTTTAAAGAAACCAAACTACCGGTTACGTTTGCACGACTCCTGCATGACTTTACAACTTACTTGAAGTTAGTTTGCCATAGCTTATTAAAAGTGCGCTATTTATCGAAATTCCGCAAATAAGTTGGTTATGTTTTTATCCATTGATAATTTTTTTCTGCAGGGCAGGTACTACTCACATATGCACACATGAATATGCACATTTACAACAACGGTTGACTGACTGACTGCTCTTGATGTTGTTTGTTTTGTGCGAACTTTTCTGTCTTTAGTTTTATTGTTGCTTGTTTATTTCTTACGCCAAATACGACGTGTAATTATTTTTCTTCATTGTGGTGATCTATGAATACTACAAGTGGAGTGATTTTTATACTCGTACATATATACATATGTATATAGGTATATTTGCCCATTACACATGGGTAACCAAACCACAAAAAGTTTCGCTGAAGTCTCTTCTTCTGAAGAAATCTTGCTTAACTATTTGAAATGACTTCGCAAAAAATGTAATGGCATGAAACTGCAACCAGTTACTCCTAAAACGATTTACGTTGCTTGGGCCCTAGTTGAATAGGTCAAAATTATTTGTTTGTATTGGCCTACCATTGCTGTCTTCTCGGCTTGAACTAGAATTTGAATAGATCTTTGGCAGATAGCATAATTAATAGACCGCTCTCTGAAGCTTAACAGAAGTTCGTGGTTAAAATTTCAACAGGGTAATTTTTCTCTAAAATGTAAACTGAGCACTACAAAGTTTCCGGGAAATAGAAAAAAGCTCACTCAGATACAAAAAGGGAATTTTGGATTTTTAGTCAGTTAGGCACTTTGTATTTCAGATGACGATATGTTTAAAAAACATATTCCCCTTTGGCTTATTGGGTATTTGTTTTCGGAGTGCTAGAATTATATGATTTTTTTATACGTAGGGAATTTTTATTGCACGCAGATCTACAAATGTATGTTTACATAGTTTCAATTTAATTGCTAATATGAGGTCAAATTTGCTTTATTAATTGCTTTGCGAAATGTATGCAATTTATTTATTAGATTATTTGTACATAAAACTACTGTACATTTTGCTTAGCGTTTTAAATTAGAATATACATAATATGTATTACATATTCCTGTATGCATATATATATATGTATTTGCATGAAATTCGGCACAATGTTTTGGAGGTGAGAATACTGAAGTCAAATATTTTTAAAATTCGATAATAATAACTCTACATACATACATATAAAGGGAAATGGACTTAAAATTGCATTAAAACACCTTTCGAACTGTAGAACAATTATTCAATTCGGTTAAGAAACACAGAAAAAATAGCAACTCTCTTCAAAAACATACATAAAGAAATAAAGAGTTTTTAAACTATTTTCGATTGACACCTATGCATATTAAAAGGTTTCCATTAGCATATTAATTAAATTGATTTTACCTTTTTGGCAACCCATTTTAAAAATATGTTAGAAATAACTTGCACCTATATATACCCAAAAATTTTCTAAAAATTCTGATCAAAAATTTTAAAATTTGAAAAAATTTGTTGGAATTTTCTTAAATTTTTGAAAAGTTTGAAACATTGATTTGTATAATTTTTGTACTAGTAATAACTGTATTTTTATAAAAACTTTGCGAAAAATATTTAGCATGAAAAACTTCGCCAATATTGTAAAAACATCACCTAGTGTACATATAGTTTTGTCCCTTAGTGTATATGGCATATGTATCTATGTATATACATAAGTATGTGTACTAGAGTGGTTCAAAAAAACACTCTTTTTGGAAATTCACAAACGCTATCTCAAAATATTGTTATTTGGGATAAAAAAAGAGACACGTATTTTTTTTTGTTTTGAAAACAAATTTTTTTTAGAGGCTGGTCGTTTTTTCATAAAAAAGTAGATGCTCTCAATTTATTTTATTTTCGTGACCTGTTAAAGTGCAGCTAAAAATTTTGTTTTTACATGTAATTATTCTAGTATTATTGGAGATTATTCCCTAAATTAGATGTCTATATTGGACAGTTAGAACGGGCCTGGCTCCCGAAAATATGCTTTCGAGAAGGGAATGCAATAATTAAAACGTTGATACAGAACGTTTTACGCATTACAACGGGTTAAAACTCGACACCAGGCTATTTTTGAGATCGCTGATTACGAATCTGAAGTCAACTTTTGGATTCTTTCAAAACTTGGTACTCGTTTTAATTTTAGTAATTTTTTTTTTAAATTTAAAGCCATATTGGAACCGCTATTTTAAATTTAAAAAAACTGGTTTCAGATTCGTGATCAGATAACTTAAAAACTCCCAATGGCCGAGTTTCGAACAAATCCAGGAATT
>JAPVRG010274782.1:2139-12193 GCA_029783565.1 Rhagoletis cerasi
GGCTTAAAGAACTTCGAAAGTAGTTAGTTTCCAACTACTTTCTCAACTGATGGTTCATTGGGTAAAAAAATAGCATTTGTTCCAAAGTAATTTTTCAATTAGTTGTTTTAAAATAAAAATCACTTCTTTCCGGCAGGGTATATATGGGTGTATGTATGTATGTGGCGAGAGAGCGATGCGGACGATTGCGCGTGCAAGCGCGTTTCACCGTCTCACTCTTTTCAGCAAAGCACACGCATAGGAAAGAAAGCGGACGAACGAGCGGTTTTGCCGAGTCGAGTAAATGAATTGGTGTGGGATGAGGGGCGATGTGGTGTGTAGGTGGGGACGATGGGGGCGACGTAGTTGAGCGGTCACGAGAGGTTAGCTGCTGCCGCTGCTGCTGTTGTTGCTTTTAGCTGGTGAATGCAGGGCTTACGTGCATTCTTGTTAACAGCTTTTTCTATTGTTGTTATATTTAGTGTTGCTGTCGCAGCAGCGGTGATTTGAAAAGCGATAAGAAAGCGGAATGGCAGAAGAAAGGCGAAGAAGCTAGCAGCTGACAAGCTGTAGGCAAGCCACCGCATCGCCAACAGCAGCAACAACAACAAGAACGCCAATAATAATTATATGTAATGCCCAAAAATTCGGTAAGAAATCAACGAAAGCCGAAATAATTTGTGTTGCTGTGCGTAGGGCACACATACTTAAACGAAATTTCATGCAAACAAGAAAGTTTAGACTCAGCTAAGGGAAACAGAAGCGTTAAACGCCTAAGCTACATATGTACATATTCAGATGTAGTTACCCTGCAAACCATACTTTCAGAGTAATCTGAATAGATGAGAAATCTTAAAGAATTTTTCAGGAAATCATTATTTCCCATTCATATTTTTCACCGAATTTTCTATGAAAATGAAATATGATGTACTTATATACAGGCATGTTCTGAAGATCGCACGATTTGAAATAGTTGCGATTTACAAAACTTTTTATTTCTTAACAAAAAGACAACAATTTTGCACTAAATCGATGAATATGACTTAAATTGAATGTTGTGTTTTTAGCAGTTTCCATTTGAAAACTTTTCTACCTACGTTACAAATGTTGAAAAATATTTTGCAATCGTACGATTCTCAGAACAGGCCTCGAATCGTAACAGCCGTGAACGAGCAACTCGTCACGTACAAAGGCATATTTCGGATTATAGCAAACGTGAACGTACTGCTCGTTTCGGTATGATGACAGTCGTGAACGAGCGACTGATCGTACTCGCTCCTTCGAACAACCATTCGATCACAAAAGGGCAATTGAATGCGTGCGAAATACGAAAAATATTAGAAATATTTACAGCAATTTTGATGAAATTCAGCATAATATAGATTTCTAAACTTCATTGTGTTCGCTTAAGTTATTTTAAACAAATGAAACTACGATTTAATATATTAAAAGCGGCACTTTTGAAGAAGCAGAAATCGCAAGTGAAAAATATTAGTTCAAAGTTATAAAAACTGCTTGTGCTTACTATGCGTTGGTGTTAGTTAATAAAAACTGTACATATCATGGTTCGGAAAAAATGTTTGTTAAAGAATTAAATCACTAAAATTACATAATTACATTTTATTTAAAAAATATACATTAAATATTGCTTTAATGTTTCTTTTATTTTAAAATAAATTACTTCTTTGCTGTCTATTGTAAACGAAAAATGCGATTCGAACACTATTGTGACCTTCTAATCTACCGTGACTTCAAACAAATTACGATTCGTTTGCTTTCGTATGTCATAATCCCAATTCGTTCAGACGACTGATGAGTCACGTAATTTGTGTTCGTACGATTGTCTACTAGTTCACGACTGTCACGATTCGACCCCTGTCCGATAAACTTCGATTCTTTTACGAAATTTCGGAAGAAAATCGGTAAAGTTATGATAATAGTGTAGCGCTGTGAAAAAAGCTTTCAGAATTTTCTTTGATTAATCATACAGGAATTTCTTTACGAGTTCGTATGATTTTCTTGGAAAATTCGTAAAGAAATCGTTACAGAATTCGGAAAATATTTCCGATACTCTTAAAGATTCCGTTAAGATTTTGGGAACTTTGGTTTGCAGGGTATGTATATACATACATATTTATGTATGCATGTATGAATATTTGTTGGAGGTGGATATGTATTGCTTTTGTGTTGACTGCGCTCGTCTGGTTGCTCGCATGTGTGTGTATATAATGCGTTCGTATGCCTCTTTTGATTGGTATTAGTGTCGATTACGCAGAGGTTATTGCCACTAACTAAATACAGTTGCTTTGCTTCTAATCACTAACATTTATTCTTATTCATACGTATTTATTTTTTCGGTTTTCTTCTCTCACCATTCTACATGCTGTGCACAATGAAAGTAACAATGCCTCTCCGCCTCTTGCTCTGTAGCGGTACTTTCGTTTTCCCGTTCCATCATCCTAAACAATGCGTATAGAAGTGGTTAACCTTTTAATGAGCAACCAGAAGACGAAGTTTTACATAATACATACATTAGATACACACAAATATTACAGCGCAATAACCGTTATTAGTCTTACGGCAATAACTGTATTATATTTGGCCATAATTTGCTCGATTTTTTTTTATTTTTGTGAGTTTCTTAACGCCTGCGAAATGGTAATGCAGTAATGGCTTCTGAGGTGTCTAATTACTGGATTAATATTGATCGCATACCGCTTTCTCATTTCATACTTTTCTCTCTTTTGCCTTAAATTGTTTTCTTTTTGCAAGTTTTGAGTGTTTTCGCTTGTGCTCGGACTATCAGCAAACATTTTTTAATTTTTTTTTTTTGTTGGGAAGCATTTCGAAAGTCAAGTGGTTATTATCTGCGCTAAAACTATGCATTGCGAATTATATTATTATAATTTGGACTTACAATTATCTTCAATAATATATGTATATACAGATTTTTAGAATTCACAATTTCACTGGCAAAGCGATTCTCTTCTTTGATAACGTTTTTAATGGGGGATTTGTAGGAGATAATTCCACATTAGTAGTCTTTGCTTTACCCTCGGCCAGAAAGACCTTGCCCTCGTTTTCCCATAGGGCACATCTGTACAAGAGTAGCCCGAATTTATGTAGGTAGTTACAGGTACTCCCACTATCTCTTTTCTCGGCGAAACCGAATCGAGAGTGCCTTTCCTATCCAGCTGTATAAGTCTGACAAGGAAATACTCAGACGCCCCCAAAAAAGAAGTCAGCGAGCCAAGGCCCTGATATGCACTTGGTCCCTTTCCAACGTCGCACAAATCAGCAGCCCGAGTAGACAATAGCCAACTGATGGCAGTCGAATCATGCAGTGATTTTATTTGTGAGGGATAAAATCGAAGGCTCCGTATTCTGAGTCAGTTAAGCATGCGGTGCACCTAGGTAATGTTAACGATGACATTAATAGCCACAGTGAAAATATTAGCTTCCATCTTCGAGACGAGTTCCCTCTTACTAAGATTCAAAGTAAGTCAGCTGTTCGCATACCGCTTAGTCGCCAGATTCAAGTAGCCTTTGATGAAGAGTATCCGGAAACTAGAGTATCCCTTACTAGAAGTGCAGCCTGAACCCCTCAGCTGCTATAGCCGGTTGTTTACGACCATAACCCAAAGAAGGAGTGAAGGGATGCCACCTTTGCTTCAAAGTTGGGCTGTACTAAATTACCTCAGAGACAAATGCCGCTTGTAAAAAAATATGCTTATAGCACCAAAAAAATATTGGCAACATTGTTAAGTTTTGCGACTAATTTTGCAATCTAAAAATATCTCTTGTATACCGTTGATCAGGGCTGCACAATAACGTTTCGTTTTTGTTTTGTGTTTATATACATATCAATCATGTGAAATTCGTTTCGTTAATTAGTAAAAAAAATATATATATATCAAAAAAATGTTATCAGAAAAATTTGGTTTTGTTGATTATCAAAAAAAAAAAAAGTTATTAAAAAAATTTCGTTTCTCCTGTAATAAAGTTCTCTGGTTACATACATTTGTACAACTTCCGAAATTTTTTTTAACCGACTTCAAACTTTGGACCACGTGAACCGTTTTAGATAATAATTTTTTATCGGAAAGGTGGTTCCTCAAGGTGGGTCCCATACTAATTTGGTTTAGTTCTGATCATTTGATCGTGAAGGAATTAGCGGTAATCCAAATTTTTGTTGTTTTTTTGTTGTTTTTTTTTTGCTTAAAAATTACTTGTATTTATAAGAGAAGAATATTGAACAAAAGTAAATATATATGTTTTGTGTTTTATAATTAACGAAATGAAATTTTTTTATAACGAATTGTGTTTTGATAATTTTTTTCAATAAATAACGAAAAAAAAAATTTTTGGTTTCATATATGTATGTATGTATATAGTTGTGCAGCCTGCCGGTGATGAGTCCCTGACACTAAAGATTCAAAATACCTTCAGGTTCTCTATTACATGATAAAAAGATCGCATTTGACGAACTGTCAGAGATTCGATTGGGTATTAATAGAAATGTATTAGTCTTTATCTGTCCAAGGTCGGGCAATAACGCAGGATATGCGCAAGACATAGGCAACATTGCAATCAATGCTGTGCACACCGGTTACATTAGTATAATCAATAACTTTTATAACCAATGGCCTCGAAGAAGACCGATTAAGGTCATAAAATATTTCTCGTCTCAAGAAGATATGTAGTTGATAATCCTCCGGAGACTTCGTTCCCTCCATCCCGCGATGACCTCGTACCCAGCTGTAGTACAGGGCTAGTTGCCAAGAGTTGGCGTGCGCCAAAACACTGCTGGACGAGCAGATCGAAATTGCTAACACCTCAGTTTGCAGCACATTGAGTCATCTGTACATTTTAATTGAAAGCTTAATGTTAGCTCTATAAATACTCACGGCCGTTCTATCATCATACCTCCATTCTGGTAAAAAGACTTTGGATTTTACATGTTTTTCTTAAAATACCTTCTGATGCTTCTTATTCTGAAAAATATTGTCAGATATTCTCAGTTGTTATTCTCCCGAGGTTGCTTGAACAAATATATATAGATGAGTCCATCCAAAAAAAACACCTCAAGAGCCACTGTTGAATAAGTTCTTATTGATGCTTGTTCAACCTTTGAAGTTTATTTAAACTTGAAGCATATGCCAAAATCGGCGTTCAGTTCACACGTTCCACCAAAAATTCTTCTGAAAACCCACTTGGTCTGAGTGACTGTACTGGTCATTCCGAGGTACATAGTTCGTTGGAATATCCAACCACTGCCCCAAAAAATTTCAACGAACTATATCCTCGAGAACGTTATAAGAACTGCTGTTTTCAAGATTATGCTGAAGGGCTGCCATAGCAATGTCGGAGATGGTATTGCCAAACGTGCCAGTAATGTTAGTCCTGGCAGTGGCCGAATTGTGATCATCTTTCAGACTTATGGTTTGCTGGTTAAATTTAATGTGTGAAACAATTTTTTTTTACAAATTTGGATAATATGTATTAACCAAGTAGGGGTCATAAAAAATTTCAGAGAAATAGGAGCACGCTTGCTAGTTTTTGCAACCTCTTGTAAGAAGCGCAGCCATTGTGTGCCGTAGTCGAGTAGTGAAAGGAGCGTACTTCCACTCGAAGAGACCCAAGCTCGATTCCAAATAAGCATAAAATCCGAAAAGACAGACATTTTTTATTTTCATAGCGGTTGCTCCTCGATAGGCAATGGAAAAAAATCCGAGTGTACATAATTCTGACATAAAAACACTTCACTTAAAATCTATTTTACCGCTCGGAGCCGGCATAAAGGAGGGTTTTTAATACCAGGTTGAGAGAAGTTACGCTCTTTTGATGACATAATTAAACGTTTGCGAAATTTAAATACAACCGAAATTAAACCCCAATCTGATATTGAAACCAAAAAAAAACTTCTGACATTGTAAAACCTCTTTATAACCGTAGGTGAAAAATTAAGATCTGCAATAACGACACAATTCAAAAATCAAAAAATAAAATCCCCTACTACTTTTAAGTGGATTATAGACATGAGAACCTTAACAGTAGTAAGAGTTTTTATTTTTCGAATTTTTAATTTTGTCGTTATTGCAGAGGGCCATCGATATGTAGATCGTGAAAGAACTTCTCATAAAATACAATCGCCGCTCGGAGTCGGCGTAAAACTGTAGGTCCGTCCTCTTTGTGTGACAACATCAAGCCATAAATTGGATGCGAAGCTCGGCCAAAGACTAACATATTGTATAAGCGCCAATCTATTATATTATTATTAGATCAAATAAAATTGGCAGAAAACCTTGGTCTAACCTTAAGCGAAATATGTTAGTGCCAAATTAATATTTGTATTATGCCCGGTTTCACAAATCAATTTTAAATTTATCAGACTGTTCAAATTTGAAGTAACACAATTTTGTTGGGACATTTTAAAATTAAATTGAAAGTTCCGAATGCAAAAATAAAAACGGAATTTTGTGTTTCGTTGTCATTATCGCTAATCGGCTTTCGTACATACATATGGGGCATTCCATCTCAACGAGAAACCCACCGCCCCTAAAATTGGGTTTGATGCAAAGAGTACTAATAGGGCTTAAAATTTGGGTAATTACATATACTTAAAAATGCAAAGTGGCAAAATAAAAAATGCAACATGGCGACCAAAAA
This sequence comes from Rhagoletis cerasi, assembly GCA_029783565.1. Lineage (NCBI taxonomy): Eukaryota > Metazoa > Arthropoda > Insecta > Diptera > Tephritidae > Rhagoletis > Rhagoletis cerasi. Next base: position 8,788 of record JAPVRG010274782.1, read on the forward strand.
ATTAAAATCCATTAGATACGCTTAAAACTACAATCGGTCGCAAATTAGGAATCTGAAATCAAATTTTAAAAAATTTCAAATGGCGATTCCATATTGGATCTACCATTTATCATTGAAAAGTTAAAATCCAACGTACGTACATGGCGTATGAGTAACATTCTTTCCTGCTCAAGTTGCTTATACGCCACGTACGTACGCTCGATTTTAAAGTATGTTTACACTGGGCGTGATTCAGAGCTCAATCTTAATTTACGCATAAATCAAGCACAAACTAAGTAATTTCGCCTTGTAAAATCTGTCAGTAAATTAAGTATAAATGAGATAATTTATCATAAATCAAGAACCAAACGAAGAAAAAAATGTGTTGTCATTTATTTCAGCTGCCACTGTTGAGGAAATTAATTAAAAAAAACGCTTAAAGGTATGCATCCATTTTGTTTGAAATCAAGTACAAGCCACACACTTGTACGTACATATGCTAATGAATATATAGAAATCATGAAAGACGCTATTGAGTTATGTGAAGTAATTTGGCCGAAACAAAATAATTTATGCTGTAATATGAACATAGTTTTAACTTTTTCGTAATAAATGGTAGATCTAAAATGGATCCGACATTTTGAATATTTTAAATCCGATTTCAGATTCGTAATCAGCGACCTTAAGAACCCCCGATTATAAAGTTTTAAGCGAATCTAATGGATTTTTAATTTTTTGGCCGCCATTTTTATTTTTTTTATTTTGCCACTTTGAATTTTAAAGCAGATGCAATTACTTAAATTTTAAGCCCTGTTAGAATAAAATCAATATTGGTTGCAATAGGTCTCTCGTTGAGCTGGAATGTCCCATATGTATGTATACGTATGTATATGTATATAATACATACATATACAAATTTAATTTTACATTTTCAATATTGAAATTTATTTGATTTCTTCGTTACACACAATTCGTAATGCCCACTTAGGCACGTACTCGTACAAATGTGTAATTAATTATTTACGAGTCATCATATTTTGTTATACATATTTTTTTTCCATAGTCTGGCATCATCGACTAGGTGGTACTATCATGCGATTGCTATTCATGCAAAACGGAAATTTGGTAATAAATATTTTAAATTTTTTTAAGATTATTTATTAGCTCTTTTATTTTGTGGAACTTACAACGTCAAAGTTGTTGTTATTTCACTTTCGCTTTTCATCTTATTTCCACTTTCTTTCCACTTTAATGGTCATATTGTTGTTTTGCAATTTCAGCCAAAATTATTAAATAATAGATGTAGTATTTACTTATTTTTGTATGTGTGTATGCCGCTGTAAGCATATAATAGATGTATACATAGTATAAACATACATACATAGTTTCTTATAATTAAAACAAAGTTAGAAAATACATGCACGAAACATAAATGTGAAATGTTAAAACGGTTGACGCAACTGTCGGTGGAATTTAAATGAGGCAAAAATATTGTTTTGCACTTTTAGCAAATCGGTAAAAAATACCGAAAAGTAAAAGCTAATTGAATGATTGTTTTCTTATATAACAATCCTCTTAGTGTTAGTTTGAATAGTTTTGCTGGAGAGAAAGGCGGTTGCCAGATTATCAGAATGGGCTTAGTACTAATTTGGATTATTTTCTGTGTTCATAAATTTGTCTCTATTTTTAGACTAACGTCTATGAATTCGCAAGTTTTGGGGTCCTTATTGCCCCCCTTCCTAAGCACAAAAAACGCTTTTCCACGTGAACATGTCTAAGGTTTTATTGCTAGAGTTGACAGCAAGACACTGTAAAGTGCACTTTTCATCATTCCTACTAAGGATCCTTTCAGTGATTTACTTTGCAACGAATTTCCGTCATCCCTTGTCAAGTTTGGTTTGGAGACAAAGTAAATCACCTTGCCACCCTGTCGGAAAAGTCAACCAACACCAACAGATCCTTTCAGTCTTTACGTGTACCACTTTGAGTGATTTTTCTTAAGCTAATGCTCAAACATCATCCGCGTAAAATTTGATGTGATCCAGTTTTGCATTTCTTACTAAACACCACAAGAGAGGCGAGCATAAACCGACCTTGGCGCATACTCTCCCAACCACTTCTGTGGTACAAAGGTCATACGCCTCAACATGGAGTGGATTCACTAATAATCGTTCGTCAGGCCGCAGAGCACATTGTATTAAAATAAGCTTGTCAAACGCCACTGAACATCTGCCAAGAGTTTAATTGTCTTTCTCCCAGCCTAGGTTAGGTTATATTAGATACGCCTGCGTGGCTTAGTGAGGCCTTTAAGGTACATAGCGTTACCAGATAAACTACAACCACATTAGACAGCTAATCACTCAGTAACAGGAGCATTGTTGAAGAACATCACAGTGCCCTTGGAAAACTGGCACACCTTGATTAACGTTTTTTGGCATCGGCTCTCAGATTAGGCAGAAAGCTTGCTCCCAGGAGATAATATCCCCTACAGATAATATCAGAGCTATTTTAAAGGCGTGCGATGTCAGCAGGCAATGCCCCGTTAGAACACAAACCAAAGCCTACCGTCCTGCCTCTTGAGGTATAGCAGAAATTTCGTGAGCTTTATGTCATACGCTCTACATCTTCTGCGCCTTGCGGATTATGTACCGGTCGAGCTCCCGTTTAATCGCTTGGACGAAATTCGGCACTTCCCCTATTGACATAGTTTCTAACAGAGCACCTTCTTTGCCAAGCCTCTTGGCCTCCTAGTTGCATGTGACACCGGTGTGCCCCAGAACCCAACACAGATATATTTCTGTGCCAGTATGTAGCACATTTAAAACTTCCCTGCACTCCGCCACACTTCTTGAGGAAGTGCTGTGCGATAGTAGCGCCTTTATCGCAGCCTGACTGTTAGGTTGCCGCTCCGTAGCTCAGCCGCCCTCTTTATGGCCAGTACTTCGGCCTTTTCAATGCCGCAGTAGCCCGGCAGCTTATAGAATGTTTTGAGGCTGAACTCCGCGCAGACGACTATCGCTCTTACGCCAGCTTACGCAAGCTTTCGACTACTATAGTGCCTTCGAAGTTCTCCGCTTTCAGCTTCACTTCTATATCTGTTACAATGTCGAGTACAGCCGATCCATCGATTTTTTTATGTTATGAATGTTAGTTAGTACTGAGGAGACTGTCTTTCAAAAACCTCAATCCAATGCACTTCTCGACCGTGCACTTCAGACTGATTTGGTTCCAGAGTGATGACTACTTTAACTTTTTTTCAAAGGGTGAGCCATATATTTTCTAGAGCTCACATGTGTATGCTTGTCTCCTTCACACTCAAACACCCTCGAATACACTCATCTGGACCAGGTAATTTTAAGTCGCCAAAAGATACTAGAGGAAACGTCACTGACTCCTCAGAGCCACTTATTGACTCGTCAGAACCAAG
>JAPVRG010274861.1:0-14615 GCA_029783565.1 Rhagoletis cerasi
GACGGCTATGTGGAAACTGGCCAATTGTCCCGTTACTATTCCTGTGAGAAGCGTAACGTTTGGTTTTGAGATCCTTAACAAACTCCATGTTCTTCGTTCATTGAGCCGTGGCCAGAGTGATCGCGATACCGTGCAGGTGTGCAGATTATTCCACCTGATGTTGCTGGCTGCCCTGGACCGCTTCCCTTAATCCTACATCAGATCCCTTTCTAGCGCTTTCTCATATCCCGGAGTACTACTATGCCCTGGGGCCCAGTAAATATCGATTCGAAGAGCTTGAAGATATCTTAGGCATTCCTTAACGCATATCGAGTTAGTCGTTGCCGATCCTAAGGCTGTGATTTCAGCTTTACTGACCACAACGAAGGCAAGTTTATATGCAGCTGGATCAATCACGCTTACTAGCTTTGCCGCCATGTGAATTGCAGATATCTCTGCCCGGAAAGGACTGCAATGATCAGGGACTCTTTAGCAGCTATACAGTTATATGGGAGCTATATGTTATAGTGGTCCAATTTCGCCGGTAATAAATTACAAAAACCACCCGCTCACCAAATTTCAGTTGGATATAGTGAAAACTGAGGGACTAGATTGCATTCAAACAGATAGCCAGACGGACAGACGGACAGGCGGACAGATGGGCATGGCTAAATCGACTCTGCTCGACGCTCTGATCGTTTTGGTACACTTTTTTATGGGGTTACTTCTTCTTCTTCTGGTACTTACAAACATCGGACCAAAGTCACAATACCATTTCAAGTTAATTAAAGGTATAATTATAATTTTCATTGATCTTTTTCCTACCATAAATTACTAAAAGATGTGTAATACAAATATATTTTTTTTGATTTGCTTTCATTTTTCAAGAAATTAACTCTGTGGAAATGCCCTCCATGTACGAATCATAAGCACACAAGTAAACATTTAAACAGCTGTCAGTTTCACTCGCTTAAGTGGATGGTGAGCGCAGCTTAAATCAAAACTGAGCTCCACAAATCGTTAAGTGAGACTTGTTGTGGATCTTAAAGCTTTTATATTTCTCTTCTGTCTCTCTTTCTCTGCGAAATAAATATACAAATGTACGTATATACATATATATCTGTGTACGTAAATCTGTATTTACTCCAATTTTTGATTTCTTTTTTAACAATGAACAGCAATTTTGTTAAGTTTGCGTTTCTTTCTTTAAAATTCGCACATATGGATATACGTATATATTTACGAACCTCTAACTTCGCAATAAAAACTGAAACACCTAAATACAGCGCTTCAATGTTTTCGGCAATCGAAATTCATTTGTTAGCGTTGAGCCGTCTTGTTCGGCTACAAGCTGTGACTTAGCGGCGCTTTGGCAGAGCATCTCACTATGGCTGCCTTTATCAGTAAATCACTGAGAAAGAGATGTTTTTCGGCGAATGCAGATCCACACGCTGCAAATTCATTTGCGAAACCGTTTAAGAACATACCCGGACCGCGCGGCCCCTTTGGCCTTGGCGTTCTTTATCAATACTTGCCGCTCATTGGACGCTACTCATGGCTGGAATTGCATAAGGCGGGGCGCGATAAGTACGAGCGGTACGGTGCAATTGTGCGCGAAACAATGATCCCGGGTGAGGATATAGTGTGGCTGTACGATCCCAATGATATTGCCACACTACTCAATGAAAGGGATTTTCCCCAGCGGCGCAGCCATCTGGCGCTGGAGAAGTATCGTAAAGATCGTCCCCACATTTACCGATCGGCTGGGCTGTTGCCAACGTGAGTACATACATACAATGATTTAATGCAAACAAATTTGCGTTGCATATCACTGAAAATAATCGCTTTCGATTGCAGTAACGGCGCGGAGTGGTGGCATTTGCGCTCGGAATTACAAAAGGAGCTCAGCGCGCCCAAGAGCGTGCGCAGCTTCCTCACGGACTTAGATTTGGTGACGCAAGAATTTCTAGAGCACCTACCTTTGAACCAGAGCTTCGATATTCTACCAAAGTTGGCGCGCTTGAATTTGGAACGTAAGTATGACCGTTTGCGCCTTTCACAACGTAATTATCGCTATTGATCGCCTATTTTAACGTAGTTACTTGCCTGATGACCTTCGACGAACGCCTCAATGCCTTCTCACCCGAAGAACAACTGCCCACATCCCGCTCCACCAGACTAATGCGCGCTGCAGAAACAACAAACAGCAGCATCTTGCCCACCGACCAGGGGCTGCCGTTGTGGCGATACTTTGAAACGCCCATCTATCGACGACTGCGCAAGGCCCAAGAATATATGGAGAGCGTTGCTATAGATTTGGTATCCCAAAAGCTCGCGTACTTCAAGGAGAGTGAGGAGGTCAGCGATGGCGCCAATTCCGATGGCGGCACCCTGCAACGCAGTTCATTGATTGAAGAGTATCTGAAGAACCCTAATCTGGATCTTTGCGACGTGGTCGGCACGGCGGCGGATTTACTACTGGCCGGCATCGACACCACTTCATATACGACGGCATTTGCGGTATACCACATCGCCAAAAATACCGAAGTGCAGCGGAAACTAAGCGAAGAAGCGTGTCGTGTGCTGCCATCTCGCAAAACCCTCCTGACGCCAGATGCGCTACGCACACAAGTTCCATACGCCCGTGCAGTTCTCAAGGAGGTCTTTCGCTTGAATCCCATCTCAGTGGGCGTGGGTCGCATCCTCAACAAGGAACTGGTGTTAAGTGGATATCATGTGCCGAAAGGAGTAAGTCTAAGTGGCAAACGCATTGTTGTATATAGTTTAAGTAATATTTAATTGTTAAATGGGCTGGTAGACAGTTGTGGTGACACAAAATATGATTGCTTGCCGACTGGAAAAGTATTTTGCCGATCCATTGCAATTCGACCCCGAGCGTTGGCTGCATCGCAAGCAATTAGTGCATCCCTACCTGGTGCTGCCCTTCGGACATGGCATGCGCGCATGTATTGCGCGACGCATGGCCGAGCAGAACATCATCGTCTTGCTGCTGCGCGTAAGTACTGAAGTGAATGTCTGAGTTGAGGTCTTTAGCATTGATTTGTACTTTATTGGAATTGAATTTGAATTTGATTTGAATCTCATGTTTTTCAATGTTTGTTTAGCAGATGATGCGAAATTTCGAAATTACTTGGACCGGTGGCGAAGGGAACGTAGGTGTGCGCACATTGCTAATCAACAAGCCCAGCAGGCCAGTAAGCATTCAATTGAAATTGAGGGGGGCTGGGGGGATAGGATAGAGGACTAACGGAAACTGATTGACGAATCAACTTATAACAATAAATTATGTAAATGTGTCTTTATGTTTGTACCTTAACATTGTCGATTTGTAGGTGGAATAAATGCAAGTGATTTCAATGTTTTCAATGTTTTTTTTTTCGGATTCCTCAAAGAGGGCATATACAATTATTTTGCTGCCAAAACACTGTGCCATAAAAGTATATATCTATGTACCGTTCAGGTAGGTGAACACCTTAATATCTAAATTTGTTTTCAGAATAAAAGGCAAGTAAATTTCACTACGAATCATCACGTGGTGAGAAAGTGTCTTCCCGAAAAGTAATTTTTCGTGCAGTCGACTCTAGAAGATGAAAATATTTACTTACGGAATTGCTGCTAGCATAGCGAATATGCCTCTTAGCGTTGTAAATATGTACACAGAAGTTAAGACTTAAGATTTTAGTACGAATTATTTTCGTAAGAGTTTTGATAATAATTATCAGTGAAATAAATTTGTATAGTCATCGATAACTATTATTTTGATACTTACGTATATTATAAAAGTCTTTTCATTATAATTATCAGGGAGATAAATTTTTTTAGGCCTTCAAAGACTTTTATTTTTAGACTTCTCATAATAATTATGAGTGAAAAAAGAAATGTTTAGGTCTTGAAGGACGGGACTTGCTCAGGCACATTTCGGGATTAGTTCGGGAATTTTTCGAACTAGTCACGAACTGGGCCTGCACTAGTCCTAAACTGGTCCCGAACTAGTAGCGAAATGGACCGAACTAGTCCCGAGCCTGGGCCCGAGTTAGCCACGAAGTAGTCCCGAAATGGTCCTGAACAACTTATAAAGTTTTCTCACTCATAATTATTATGAGAATACTTAGATATAAGTCTTAAAATAAAAGTTTGAAGATATAACAAATGTATATCGCTGATAATTATTATGAAAAGACTTACATAATAAAAATGTCAAAATTAAAGTCTTTGAAAACTTAAAATATTTACCTTGCTGATAATTATTATGAAAAGACTTTGATAATATGTCTTTTAATAATAGTTACAAATTACTCGCAAATTTTTTATCTTACTATAATAATTATTGATTGACTTTTATTCTTTTCTCTTATAATAGATATGTCGTTTGTTGTTTAATTGCATGCAAGAAGAAACTTGAGACTTTGAAAAGTATTTTTAAAAAGAGGGAAAATTGTTTTCCCTCATTCGCAGAAAGGTTTATTTTCAATTTGGTTCGAGTAGCTCATTTAGTAAACAGCTTAAGAGTTTAGTAGAGTCTGCAATGGATTTTTGAACTCTTAGCTAAAAGGCTTCGTTGTATCGTAAATATGATGGTACTGTCGTACTAAATAAGTAAGGAAATCTAAGTACAGGCGAAGCAGTGAGATAAAAATGTGTACCAAACTTGGGACTCCCGGGTGCGTAACTTGGCTGCAACAAGATAGTCGTCCGAGTCGATGTTTCGGAGTGTACGTACGTCTAAAACACTGGGAACATGCCTTCCGTCTATCACAACATGGTCGATTTGGCTTCTCGTTTTTCGATCTGGAGACAGTCCTGTAGCTTGATGGATCTAGTACTACACAATACCATGTTTCGGGCCCCGGCGAACCCGATCAGCCTCAGTCCGTTATCGGACGTTTCGTCGTGGAGGCTGGAAGCGCTCATAGAAGAGGTCCTTTGGACGCGTCGTCCTTCTCTTCCGTCTGGGCATGGGCACAATATCTTATAAAGCTTACTCATAACTGTTTAAATACACTGCACTACCTAATTTACCATAATCTTTTCACTCTGGCTATCAAGTCTTCCAATATTCATTTAACGGGTTCTCTGATATCAACAGAACAATAAAGTGATTGGATAGAGGTGGTTATAAATATTTTATTGTTTGATTCTATTATTTTTAAATTTTGGATTCCCCCCCATTTGAGGCCGTATTCCAACCAGAATATTTTTAAGTAGGATTGCCACCTAGGGTTGCCACCTGACTGCATTTTAAGTATTCCTTCTTATATCGACCACTATATCGGGAACGGTTTAACCGATTTGGATGAAATTTGGAGTGCGCATGCTAACCGCCAAACAGGCTTAAGTGACTTTTTGTGGTTAGTGTTCGATATTTTGGAATTTTTTTTTGGAAATTTATGCTCTTGGTAAGTAAGATTATGCGACAAATTCGAAAAATACCGTGCAAGGCTCGGTCACCCAGGTACTTATTATTATTATTATTAGTATAAATCAATAGAGCGTTTATTGAGGTTTACGCAATTTACATTAAGTACTTAGGCGGTACCAAGCCCACTTTTCAACAGTTAGACTGCGGCAAATTTTTCTTCGCTATGCCGGTATGTATGAGTATGTAGAACATGTGAGAAAAATAAAAGAACAAAGAGTTTGGAAGAACTTGAGATGCTGGAAGGCGGAATAAGTGCAAAATTTTCATTAAGCTGCGTATACTGTAGATATGAAAGGAGCATTTCTTAATGCCATTAATGAAATAAGGCCCAACAACAGGATGGTATGCCAGATGAGTTTTCCAAAGCAAAGTAGAGCAGATAAAAAATTTGTTAGGGGTTAGGGTGGACATCAGAAGCTAGGATTCCTGCAAACTTAATGAAGATATGTTTTTAACAAGCATTAGGGTTGACAGTGATTAATCACTTTATTGCATTAACCGAATTTTTTTTTTAAATTTAATCGTTGCATGTGATTATTATGCTCTTTAGATTAATCGTAATCAATTGATTATATCAAACAAATTAAAAATTAAAATGGCATAATTCATTCGATGGCAACATCGACACAACACTTAAAAGAAACAAAAATAAATGTTGAACGCTCCCACATTTTTCTACGTTTTGGGACAAATTCCTCCTCTTCGAGTTGTTTGCTCAAGAGAAGGGGCCTACAGCTGAAGAGATGAACAATAACACCGAAAATTCGATATTTTTTGAGGTTTTTTGCAATTTACTCGAAACTGAAGGCTGGACGGCCTGAACGGACTTCAAATTCGTATTCAGCGGGTCAAAAAACATGCCGGTATATGGGTGGCGCCCGGTGTACAGACAACTTTTTTTTTTTGTGTGCCGGTGTAATTAACGCCGCTTTCGAATGGGTGGGCTTTTATTAAAGGCATTTTCAGGGCAGAAATGCAATGCATGGTAGGTTTGCCTATGCTAGCTGAACAGGGCCACTCTTAGAAAAAATTTTTAATACTCCTTTTTGATATTGCACGGATTAAGAACGCACCTGAATCCTAGAGATGGCACCGCCCACTGCTGATAAAATTCCCTCATTGGAGAATATGAAAGCTGCGACTGCTTACTCTTTTTTGTTTATTTTTGACAACGTTGCTCACATTAAAAAATTTTAACGATCAATAGATTTTTTCGTATCGAATTACTAAAGAATCGGCTTCCTTCGTTTAATTTTATCGATTCTCCAATAATCGATTCGACTATTTTCATTTAATTTCAAAGAGCAAGAATGAGAAGAGCTCCCTACATGTATGCCAATATGTCTGAATTTAACTACTTATCTGTATATAGTATGTGGCATTTTATTAAAAAAAACCGATCTCGAGATAGGACATTTTCCTTTCAAAGAAATTTTTGATGTAGTTTAAGATGCCCTTTTAATAGAAGCTTGTTAATAATATACAATTTTTCAAGGGAAACTTACTTTTTATTCAAAATCAAACCTTCTAAAAACAGATATATAAAAATGTAGCCGCTTTCCTAGTTAAAACGTGGCTCAAAAACTAATGAACGGATTTCAATGAAATTTGGACAGTATATTCCTTAGACCCGTGGCATGCACATAGGCTACATTTTAGGTGCATGCGTCGAGATATTCAGAAAATACGTAGTTATGATGCGATTTGTTTCAAGCAATTTCGTATATTTCATCACTGCTGTCAGAGCGAATCTGTCACGCAACGCGAAGCAAAAGTTTTATCTGGCATGGCCTTTAGCACGTAATTTATTCTATTATTCCAAATTTTACGAACTGCTCACTGGAATGCAAGCGATCGACCATCTAATTGAAACATTAATAAAATTTTCGATGCATTCATATGTATTTAACCTATTTGTTATTATTTTATTAAATATATGTTTAAATACAATATATGGAATTCAGTTAAATACATACATACATATATACTTATCAGCATAATTTATGTAAGCCTGTATACGGAAATGCACCAAACCAAAGAATCAGTTTCTTTTATTACTAAACTATAAATGATGGAAATGTGCAATATGCGCAACCACGGTTAAATGCCGGATTGGAACTTAGTTGCGCAAATTTGGCATTTCCATCGATTTTAGTTTCGAACTAAAATAGACTGTTGCTTTGGTTTGATGCATTTCTGAATACAGCCTAAAACTCTACTAATGGTATGTGATGTCAGTTGACTCTTCTGGGACAAATATATTTTTCATTTGTTCTAAGTTATTTCTAAACGAATACCTTCAACACTTTTTTACTTTATTTGCTTGGAATCATTTTGAATATACATACATATGTAGTTGGAATAGAACTATATCAGAGTAACATCACTGCAGTATTTATATCATGATTTACATAATGCATTTTCCAATTCGTTAATCTCTACAAATTTTCAATGTAATACAAGGCAATTTCCAAATTCATTTAATTTTCTGAACTTATCAACAGTCTAATTATGCGGGCGTGGTACAAATAATTAAATACGTAATTATGTATATAAAAACGTACTAGTTCTTATAAATGCGTAAATATATATCATAGAAAATATGTGATTAAAAAAACTCTATTAATTGACTAAATGATAAAAATTAATTTGAACTAATAATAACGCGGTATAAAAAACAAATTTCACGAACTTTTTAAATAACCCAGTGCAGGTCATAGGCCTGGCCGAGTAGTTTGCAAAACTATGTTTGGAAAATTTTCGAACACCTTGAAACTATCAAATTATTCCGAATAATCATTTTCGCATGACTACTCGGCACTTATAAGTTGAATTAATCCAAGACAGCTACGATATGTACTAGGTCCCTCGAAAAGTTGCGTTTTTCCGTTACACAGTGAAATCAAAAACAAAAAAACAGTGAGGAAAATACCGGGAAGGTCGTCTTAGGTATTTAAGCACGTTATTACTTGGGTAATTTCTATTAATTGGGTTATATGACATGATGTCCAAAACTCAACCATTTTCGAGATATTTTTTTTTTTGCTTGTACATCTACGTTTTTAATGTTAGTTCAAGGGTCCGATTTTTTCTGTTTTTAATTAAAGGGTATGCCAATTAATAAAAATCATCAATAGAACTTGAACCAAGCCCTGAAAGTTAAAAGTTAGACTTTGTTGCTTTTCACTAAGTGTTTCTCTAAAAAATAAAATCGTGGTACAAAGCTCAAATAACACTGTTTAACAATTCAAACTTATTTATTCATTATAATTCGCTCTCGACATGGCAGCCCTGATAAAAGTTTTCATTCTTTTCGTTGAGTTACTTTTTCTTATTTTTATACCTTTCATGAGCATCAAATGGTATTATAACTTTGGTCCGATGTTTGTAAGTATCAGAATAAGATGAGATATACCCATGAAAATGTATACTTATATGATCAGATTGTCGAGCTGAGTCGATTTAGCAATGTCCGTCTGTCCGTCTGTTTGTATGCAATCTAGTCCCTCAGTTTTCGAGACATTCGTCTGAAATTTGGTAAATATTTAAGTGTATTTTTATAATGTATTAATCATTTGTCGGAACCGGTATAATCGAACCACTATAACATATAGCTCCCATACAACTAATTGTTCAGATATGAGATTTTGCGTTACAACTCCTCCTCTATGCAGCTAGGAACATGAAATTTCACACTATTATTACTCATTATTAACAGAAAGCTTACAGCGTTAAAGTAAAATTTTCTGGTGTTCATGAAAGGTACGAAGCCTTCGGCATAGCCGAAGACAGCACTGCTCTTACTTGTTATTTTTATTTTTATTTTTTAAGTTTTGGACATCATCTCATGTAACCAAATTAATCAGATAATATAAATAATAATGTATATGTAGTACCTCGTTTCTACCTGTTTATATATGTACATACATATACATACATATGTAACTACAAAGTTATATACTTATAGCACTATGCTGTGAAAATTCCCTAGAGATGTACAGTTGTCTTCATGTTCTACCAATAAGTGGAATAAAAAATAAATATCTTCGCTACACTACTTTGCCTGCGATCACAAGCAATGGCTGACGCTGCGCTTTTTGTTGCTTTTGCTTGCTGCAATCAATGGTCACTGCTTAGCCTATACATTTACTACGGCATACAAACTTAAGACTATAGCTTACTGACGACTGTTTTTTTTTTTAGAAATACATACATACATAAACTTCGTACAAAAACACGTTCAATATTACACTATAAGGACTTTGGTTTTTTCAACACACGCGTGCGTAGACTTTTGAATACATATACAATACATATATGTACATATGTATGGAGTAGAGTCTCAATGGAGGGGGTTCGAAGACCGACCTACTTATGAGCCGCTGGTTCAACGCAACTAAATCTACGAGTATAAGCTCACCCTGTCGATTATCTTCGAAAAAACGCGCGAGTATTTTTTTCGTCTCCATTCTTTTCACATTCATCACTCTGTGCACTCTGTTCTGTCTACTGCAATCGTAAGCTGGCTGGCCACCTGGGTCAAACTACTTACAACTCCAGCAGCAGAACCTCCTCATGCTAGAGTATATTCAGCGTAGAAGAGTCCATCATCCGGTCGTCGTATAGGCTAAGCGTCTTCGAGGCTCGAACCTTTCGCACGGAGGGCGGCACATCACCTGGCGTTTTGACGCGCTGACTGGGGTCTCGTAGCTTCTCTGTGCTGCCTCGGCCACTGAACACTTCCCGGAACATTTCAAGGCTGCGCTGCCGCCTGAATAGGATATCTGCATTGTTCGGCGCTTTGAGGTGGCCGGTTGAGTTGGACACTGGTGCGGGCGTGGCCTCCTTAGGGCCGTTCCTGGCGTTTATGGTGTTCAGCTCGTCTTTACTCACGTTATTGTTATTGTGGTTTATGTGTTTAATCAGACTAGTAGAGAGGGAACGTGGCACCACATGGCATGGCGTGCTAGTGCGTTTGTCTACTTGCTGGAGATGCTGTTTGGCGCCCCTGTCGTTGCTCTCCTCCGCTATGCTTTGAATTAGATTTGACTTGTTGTAAGCAATTGCTGGATGCGGCGGCGGGTTGGACTCTTCTACTTCCACGGCTGACCCGTTCATAGGACTTAAGTCAAGGTTGTTGGGTCGTTTCGTATGCGGGTAGACATCAGTGAGCATTGTGGTTTTTGTTGTGGCCACACCGTTATTGCTGCGTTGCCGGTCGTCAATGAAGCTAACTCTTGCTGCCTTTGCAAACCTATCGCTGCCATTGTTGTCGAGTCCTTTAATAACTGCAGCGTATCGATTGTCTACCAAGTTAGACTTTTCATCTCCGAACCCGAACTGCTGCTGGAAAAGATCGGTACTAGCGTCACTTTTGCGGAACAGTTTCTTTTGTATTAGCGCCCGAACGCCGTGCCAACCTCTCAGTTTCCGATCGGTATTGTGTTGCTTGGGGAAACCCTCTCCCATGCTCGGTGCGTTCTCTGTCATGAAATTGTTAATTTTTTTCGAGCTGCCACCAGAGATTAAGTCCTCGACTGAAACATCGTCTTCTAGACAAGAAAAACTGTTTTCTTGCCCGGTTTGAAAGCTGTGCTTCTTGCTTTTCTCAACCAAAATCTGGGGCGGTCGATTGGCAACTGGTGCCAGGTTTCGTTCTTGGCATGGGTTGCGTCCCTGATATGGCTGCAGTTGTTGTTGCGTGTGAATAAGATGGTTCTTTTCTGTATGCGGTGCGATGCCCAACTCACTGCTCACACTTCGGGCGCGCGGCAAAATTTTTTGGTTTGGTGGCGGCTGAAGCATCGTTGCGGTTTCCGAACTGCATGAATCCATGGATATTTTCACGCCCGCGTCCACCTGATCAGGGCCAAGCAAATTGTTTGCGCTCAGCAAAGGGCTAGGCGACTGTGCGTGGGAGTAGCGCGGCCGCAAACCAGTTGCATCTTGCATGCGCTCTTCGGCACAGAGCGATGTCAGACGTGCTTCAGCATCATGGTCCCAACAATCCTCGCATGTGTCCTTAATCAACTTGGCCGCAGCGCCACCACCCCAACCTGCAGGAAACAGCGGTCGTGCCTTGTGCCGCACCACCAACGCCTGCATTTGATCGAATGTGGGATGTGTGCCAACCTCCTGTTCGTAGGGGGCCTTGTAGTATGGCGTCATTTGTGCAGGCGGATAGAAGTCCGAGCATCGGGTAGCCACCTCCCAGAGCACCAATCCCAAAGCATAAACATCCATTTGCTTGAGTGCTGTTTCGCAGTCGCGCAAATTGACAGCGCCCTCCAACAGTTCAGGTGCCATGTAACGGAGCGTGCCCACTTCGTTTATGCTCTTCGTTTCTGCCACAGCTACTTCGCCGCGGTATTCGTATTTGGAGCCAAACACTTTCAAGGCAAACCCGAAATCCGCGATGCAGCACGTTCGATCGGCTTTGACAAGCACGTTGCGCGAGTTGAAGTCACGATGGGCGACGCAGGGCTTAAATTCGTCACCACGACTTATCTCCGTGTGCAGATGCGATAGACCACGCGTGATAGACTTGGCCATGCTGCAAAACGCTTCGAAGCCCATGGTGTTGGCGATCAACCAATCTTGTAAGCAGCCAAGCGGAGCAAGGGAAAGAACTAGTTGGTACTCGATTTTTCCATCCATTGTGTGACGCTCATCATAGCCTAGAGAAGCAATAAATGAGTACCAAATTTATCTAACGAAATGTAAATATAACTCGCATACTTACCAAAATAAGTCAACAGCGAAGGACTATTCATCATAGGCAGTGAGTAAATATTGCGTTCATTGATGTAGTACGGATAATGGCTTTCAGGAAATATTTTCACAGCCACCTCCTGGTCGTGCAACAAACCCTTCATAACGGTGCCGTATTTGCCATTGCCGAGCATACAAATCAAATTGATATTGTCGACGTTTCGTAGGTTGGAACTGTAACCGGGGCCGGAAGGTGCCAGCGGAGCCTCCTCCGGCATAGGCTTGTCCTTTATTTTATGTACATAGCAGTAGGCAGCCAAACCGCTGACTGATAAACATAAAATCAACACGAAAATTGCCATTACAACAACGCCAAAGCCGGCATCGCCAAATCTGCCCGGGACGTTTTTGCCAATACTATAATTTGGCTTGAAAAGCTATAGAGAAGGATGACGAAAATTAAATGTATGTGAGTAAGCAATTTCTTACTGGGCATTAGTGCAACTAGGTACCTGCAGTAGCGCTGGCTCAACCACAGCCACATTTTTGTTGCATGAATCGCCCGAGCAGCAGCAGTAATAGAGCGAATTGTTGCGAGATGTGGGTGCCGAACTGGTGCACTCCGTCTGACTGCACGTGGCATTGTGTTCGGTGCTCTCCTTCCAACAGCCTGTTAATCGAAAGACATCAAGCATTTATGTAGTAAGAAAAAGCTTCGTAACCCACCTTGTTTCTCGATCCGAGTGCCGTTATGGGTTTGACGCCACAACGCGAAGCAGAACGTGTAGTCCGTCTGACAAATGCGTCGATGTGGCACTGCCTGTTCACTGACAGGTGTGGATTCTACATCCGGCAGATTCAGATTCTCCGCGCTATACTGCGACTGCCCTCCTCCATTCGATGAGTACTCCTCAAAGTCATCGTCATCCTGAATGAACTTCTCGTCTTCCATGAAACTCATGCAGGCGAATGGACGATCAGCTAAAAATAAAAAATGTCTGCTATTATTTATTCTAAAACGGGAATTGTAGCGCGTTTCAACTTACGGGTAATTGCTTGGACCCATGCGAAGAGCGCCAAATAGTAGAGCAATCTTATGGCAGGCATCATGGGTATAACTTCACTATGTTATTGGATCCAAAGAGAGTTTTAATAATAGATTAGCGCTGACATTTTTTGTGCTGCTAGAAAATATAGAAATCGAACAAAATCCAGATTAAGCCATTTTTATAATTATTAATTTTCTAATTAGCATTCCGTGAAAGATGATAACCCAATTTAGTATTCTACGTTCTTACTTATATACGCACAATGCATATGCTATGCAGATATGTAAATACATAATTTAGCGAGACCACTGTGACCTTGAATGAGATTACGTGTGAGTCATAATAACACTAATTGAAATAATATTGCTGATAGCTCATCGGCCTACATACATATACCTGAGAGGGATAACATGGTTCGGAATGTGTAAAAATATTATTTTTTTTTAATTTACCAGATGGCTACTGCTTTAATTTTACTTTTTAATTTTTTGTTTAAATAAAAAATTATTTATTTCCTATATCGCTCTGCCGTATTGAGGCGACCCTATGCCCGACGATTTCCACTTCGTTCCTCTTCTCTGCAGCTGTGGCGGATATCGTTGTTGTTGTCTGACAAGTAAGTTCGACGGTCTATGGATATTTATGTCCCCTTTCTTAAGGTGGTTTGGTCGCAGTGTCCTAAAACTCCAGATATTTATTTATATCAGAATATATCGTACTACTTATATCCCTGAAATAATACTATAGTGATCGGCTAGTGGAAGACTGATATTCCGGTAGACTCGCGAAAATTCGCCCAAATTTTCCAGCTGAAGATACGCGCGAACTTTGGATAAGGCCAACAACCTCCTTAAATCAAATTATTTAGCGATGAAGTTCAGGTGGCCATCGGGAAGACAAAAGCCTCCTACACCCGGACGGACTATGCATGTTGATGCTAAAATCCTTGAGTCTGGCGGTTGTCGATTTATCGCTGATCTTTGGACATCTGGAAGAGTGGTCCCACTACTGAATCCCACCAAATCAGCCCAGTAAGCGAAGTCTTAACGCCCGGGACAATGCCACTAATAACCTATGTGCTGAAATAAATGGCTATGCCCTCTGATCTTTCTAGATTCTCCACTGCACGGTGCCTTAATGACGTTTCACACATTTCGGTTGCCGGATGACCGACAGCAAAAAACATATAAAACTGGGCCCCTACTTGTGTGAAAGCGCTAATACACTTTTGGTCGACAATTCGGCTGCAGGTTGACCGCAATCCTCAGCAGACAGTTTTTGGTCATTTCCTACCGCAAGTAACACCCGTATAGACACTTACTGTAAGCACAACCACCTTTTAGACCCATCAAAAGGCATCTCTATGGGCGACATCTAGACTTACATCGTACAATCACTGGACCGGTCTTTGTGGTCTTTGTACAGACAGGTCTTAT
>JAPVRG010274870.1:0-12419 GCA_029783565.1 Rhagoletis cerasi
TCCATTAGCTACAGTGATGGAAAAGTTGGTGCAATCGTTCCTTTCTTTAATTTGAAAGTACATTCGGTACAAGCACACCATTTTAGGTACATTTGGAACGTAGCCAAATAAGCTTTCAGGAAATCTTTTCTTATTTTTATTGACATTTCAGCGCATTTTTTGGTGTGGGTGCCTTGTCCAATAGCCTCTCTTTCTGAAGGGGCATATAAATGATACAAAAGGGTGGTCAAAGTAACGTAACTGTAGTTGATTACGCCAGATAGACAGATCGAAGAACTCGGAGGAAAGTGATTCACCTTTTCTAAAACAGATTTGTCTCGCACTGCTCGAAAATATTCTGTCTTTTCATAGCCAAATTTGCTTGATGTAAGTCTAAAAGTTGATATGCTATCGAAGGGAGAGGTTATCCTCTGATTTTTGTTTAACTATATACATATGAACATACATATTTATTTTTTAGGAACATTTAAGGTAAAATGTTTCCGCGATTTGGGTACAATTTGAAAATTTAATGTTCCATCCCTGGTGGTTATTTGTTCAATAAACATACCCATCAGGGTTTGCAAGAAAAAGTTCATTCAATTAGCACTCCATTAAGCACTAATCGAGCAATTAAGAATTGCAATTTTTTATGGTAAATCGAGCTCAATCAGCGGTTTAATCGAGAAAGCTTGGATAATTGCTCGATTGACTGCCTGTCTGAACTTCGTATTATACACATATTTCTGTCAGTGGCGTAGATAGCTCCGTGCAATGAGTGGTTATAGACTTTCATCAACGGATCAATCATCTTGACCTCAGATTCAGTCAGTATCGTATTTATAAGATTTCGAAGCATATTCTCTGTCTCCTGGTTGCGTCAAAGTGACGCCTTTCGTAGAAATATAATATACTACATACATACATACATATCTATAGCAATAAAATATGTAGTATATGAAAGTCAACAATAGTGCTACCTAAATAGTATGCCACCCAAATTCATAAAAAATAGAGAAGACTTTGACCGCTTAATAAATCGAAAATTTGTGTGAATATGTCACTTTATAGAGCTCTTTAAATCTACTTTATTTTGTATGAATAAGGCCATGTATCTGTATTTTTCCTTGTGAAGCATCTCGTAAGCCTGATCGACCATTCACTGAAAAATTCGATAAAGTAATGCAAGTGGCTTTAGCAAGATCGACATGTTAGCAGCCATGAGATGGATAGATAACTAAGCTTCCATCATCAAATACTATGTAGCCATCCACACTCCGCAGAAAATGTCTCTAATTTCCGGATCCCCCACTTCTTTGAGAACTACATTAGCGGGTCTGTTAAGATTCACAAGAAAATCAGAATTGTTTAATGACTTTTAGGGAAATCCTCAGTCTAGGCATAACATTAGGCATATGTGGCCGTTTATAAAAGGCTGGATACAAAAATAAAAAGTAAACTCCATGTTTGGGTACCTCAAAAATTAGCGGTAAGAAGTGTAATGAGCTGCAGCTATTAGTTTTCACTTTTGATACGATCGCGTGATAAAGTTCTGAAAAACTATAGACAGAAAATTTAAAAATTTGTAAGGTGCTTCATGTGTTGCCCGACCAAGATGCCCTATGCAAGAAGAATTCCTAATCCAGTTGCGTTTAGACAAGCATTACAGCTGATAGCTTAATCTCGGTTTAACCCAGCCAGATTGGGAGTTTAACTTAGTTTAAAGCAGGGTTGCGTAATTTTGAATTTGTCAAAGCAGAAATCCAAAAAAAAAATTGATTTCTGAATTGAAAGTTGTATCAAATCCTACATAATATAAATTTATTATTTATTTGACGAACTAAATCATGAAAAAAATTTATTTGTGATTTGATTTGTCGAGCAAAACGATTTGATTCGGGATTTTCCAACTAAAAAATATTTTTTTATGTAACACAAGTACGATTTTCGAGAAAATAAAACAAATTTTTTATTTGGTCAATGAATCAAATCACAAATAAATTTTAGTTTTTATTTGGTCGACGAATCAAATCACAAAAAAAAAGGTTTTTATTCAAATAGATTTCTTAATCAATAGCGGATTTCAATACAAACAGGATTTGAAATAACGCAACCCTGGTTTAAAATACGTTTAAATTTTACTGGAAAAGTGCACTCTGAGTTTAAACTTAGTTTGAACGACAAACAGATATTAACTCGCACTGAAAAACTGACCCTAAGAAAACATTTGATCCGGTGTTAAGTTGACTTCAAAATATGCTTGTAAGACTCACTTGATTGAGTTTTTCGCACAAAAACTATAGAAGTACTACAGTATGATGTATTTTGGAACGAATTTCCGTCATCCCGTGTCAAATTTGGTTTGGAGACAAACCGGTTTCGGCGTTGGGCCAAGATGGAAATTCTTTCCAAAATACATCATACACCCACCCTGTTCGAAACTACCACAACCAAAAAGAAGTTCTACAGTATTGGTACTGTGGCTTTGCCAGAAAAAAAGCAAACGATTAATTATAACAAGTAATTTTCAAGCAAAAAATAAAACCGACTTCAATTCTCATCTAAAAATTTAGTAGAAACGTTGATTTCTTCATGATCGAATGATAGGAACTAAACCAAAATAGTATGGAACCATCTTTGAGATACCACTTTTCCGCAGATAAACGGTTAACGTGGTCCAAAGTTATACGGTAACACATGTACATAAAAAAAAATATATATTCCGACGAATTGATAACCTCCTCCTTTTTTGAAGTCGGTTAAAAAATTTTTGTTTGAAATGCGAGAAACAAAAAAAAAATGATAAAAATCAACGGTATTTAGTAGGGACTAAAATTCTGAATAAAAAGTGTGATATTTTGACGAAGCTTTGTTGATTTTTTAATTTTTGTACAAAGTTTGAAACTTAGATTAGAAACTATATTTTTTTTAAAACAATAACACTAGTCGACAAATTTTGACGTAATTGCGTTAACCTAAGAAAAAAATGTTTTCTGAGCTAATTTTGGGTCGCTGAATACGAAAACAAAATCCATTCTTTTTTTCAAAGAAGCGTTTTCGAGATTTTTTCAAAAAACCTGTTTTTTGGTAGCTTTCGCAGTTATTTGTCAATATCCTTTGAAAAAATCATCTAGTCGTCGCGGGCAACATACCGTTCGAAAGGTATTGATACGCCCTTTGCAAAAATATGTAACTTGTGCAGATTTAAATAAAAATTATTGCTGTTACTAGCGACCAAACTCGAAAAAAGTGGAATTTGTATTCATTTTTGAAAATTACACATTTATAGATTCTTATTTTTAATTCCAAAAATTTTTTTTTTTAATATTTTTTTTAAAATTTGAGTAAAAGATATATCATTACAGTAAATTTTGAGTCTAAGATCATCCAAATCGGATAAGAAATGTAGATGTTATGGAGCACTGATTAAAAATTCTAACTTTATTTTTTTCACAAAATCACACTTTTGGTCGAAAATAAGCTTTTCCCCTTGAATTTTTTAGTTTGTGTTGGGTAGAATCTTCTCGAATTCGCATCCAGGAGTAAGAAAAAAAATAAAAAAAATTAAAAAATTAAATTTCCGACCAAAAGTGTGATTTTGTAAAAAATATAAAGTTAGAATTTTTACTCAGTGCTCCATAACATCTACATTTCTTATCCGATTTGGATGATATTAGACTCAAAATTTACTGAAGTGACATATCTTTTACTCAAATTTGAAAAAAAAAATTAAAAAAAAATTTTTGGAATTAAAAATAAGAATCTAAAAATGTTTAATTTTCAAAAATGAATGAAAATTCCACTTTTTTCGAGTTTGGTCGCTAGTAACAGCAATAATTTTTATTTAAATCTACACAAGTTACATATTTTTGCAAAGGGCGTATCAATACCTTTCGAAAAGTCGATCGTCCGCGTCGATTAGATGATCTTTCCAAAAGATATTGACAAATAACTGCGAAAGGTACCAAAAAACCCGTTTTTCGAAAAAATCTCGAAAACGCTTCTTTGAAAAAAAAAAATTGGGGTTTGTTTTCATATTCAGCGACCCAAAGTGAGTCTAGAAAATACTTTTTTACAAAGGTTAATTTTTCGTGTAAACTAGTGTAATTAAAATGAAATGATAAACAAAAAATTAATAGTCAAAACTTGTCTTATTCAAAGTACCTCTCAACACCCACTGCAATTACGGCAAATTTTACGCTCAAATAAAAAGTTTTCAAAAAGGATGACATTTATTACATTTAATTTTTACATGGCATACCATGAAAATGCAATGGCATAATGCCAAAGCTCATAAATGTTAAAATAATTACATTATTTACGCATTCGGATAGCTGAGTGGGCTAAGGCATTTACATATTTAAAAATATTGTATAAATATTTTGAAAGAAGAATGGCAACATGCAACTGAGCTTACAAGTACAAGTTTTTATGGGTGTCATAAACTGTGCGCACACGTATACAAATATCTGTGTGTACATACATAAACATTTCGTATTAATAAATTTCGTACACATTTCGAACCACCTTCAAGAAGCCATGAATGTTATATCTACTTGCAGCCCTGTCGGAATAAAGCAGACAGTCTCAATAATCAACCCATTGAAAAAGTAAGTAGTTGGAAATAAAATTGAAACCAATGATGGATTTCCGCTCTTGGAACATCGCCATGTTAACAAAGTCAGTTGCTTGCAAAAAAGGAGGAATTTCAACTATTTGTAGTTTATTAAAAACTACTTATTAAATTGTTTTTAAAGTAGTTGATTTTCCGACAGGGAGTATATAACGTTATAATGTATTTGATTATAATAAATTTTGCTAACTCTTTATTTTCGAAATTCAACTTTCAATGTATGGAGAATAGTTTTATGATTTTAATATAAAATAGTGAAATATATGTATATAAAAATCTACGTGTACATGTATGTATGTACGTATTTTCGTGTGTTTGAAATGACCTAATTCATATAATTAAAAATCATTCCAAATTTCGAAAGAGAATATAAAATAAAACAATCTGCATGTGTGTGTATTTATGTATATAGTTGTATTAAAGCATACTTGGAAGTCATTCGTGCGCCTATGCTGTTGAAGATTCCGAAGGCACACAGAGGCAATGGCAGGCGCTCAATTTGCGAAGCCACAACGGCAAAACGCGGAGGTGTAAGGCGAGTGATGCATATAAAATATAACTTGGTTATATGTATTTGAATACACAAATGTGCAGCAGAAATAGAATGTTCACACACCGGGGAAGAGTTATTCTCACACACACAAATATACCCATAAAAAACGAAAAAAAAGTTCGTAATTATCGCCATTAGTTTGAAAGTTTATTTGGAGAGGATTTTGGCGTCATAAAAACTTTCTTTCTTTCAGGTGTTGTAGGTCCCATTGTAAGACCGAAAACTAAATAGTCTTGAAGTTCAAAAATTGTAGTGAATTGGTTTTTAAAATATTTTCATAACGGATTCCTTTAAATGCGTAAAGTCGGAAAAA
The DNA here is from genome assembly GCA_029783565.1 of Rhagoletis cerasi. Lineage (NCBI taxonomy): Eukaryota > Metazoa > Arthropoda > Insecta > Diptera > Tephritidae > Rhagoletis > Rhagoletis cerasi. The sequence goes on from JAPVRG010274870.1 coordinate 5,479, forward strand.
TTGAAAGTACTTTCTATATAAATTGTAGCAGCACAGCGTAAGTTTCGAAATTTTCCAGCTTTTCGCGGCTTATTTCAAGAAAAGAAAACGACTATTAACTAAAATTAAAAAAAAAATTAAAAATATTTATACAGTTTTTAAATCTGCTCGCGGCTAATGTAGGAATATATAAATTTAATATGTATATAAGCATATGTTTCACTGTAGCTTTTATGGCAATGCTCTCAATAAATTTAAAACAAAGATATACATGCATTTATAAGTAAGTGTGTGTGTGTGTGAGCCTTTAAGAATTGCAGCTGCAAAATATTAAAAATCGAGAATAACTAACTGTGGGAATTTATGGCGCTGGCGGATGATCGGAAGGAGAGTGAATATATGTACAAGCATGTCAAGTACATATGTACATCCATACATACATATATGCATAGTACATATGTTCGTATCGCCGGCCAAAGTTTGATCCAGCGCGAATTTTTAAGGTATGCACTGCATAAACACCAATTTCTGGGAAGAATAAAACTTCTAATGGCCGGTGAAATTGTAAGACCAAGGCAGAGTGATTGTGTAGCAATCGCTGCTTCTAAGAACCTAAACAACGGAAAATGTATTTAAATGTTTTGCAAAAATAAACGAATGACACATGGACACACACATGGCTGTGAGTCACTGAAATACATACATGCATACAAACACTTTTGCAGATAATCATGTATGAAAGTGTGTAGATGATCATGGACGCCTGCTAGCCGATTGCGTGTGTGCCGAATCATCATACAAGTTGACAGCGATTATGCGGTCAAGCGGGGCGACTAATACAAAATTCACATACATACATACACATACATAAATGTAAGACAGACTAAGTGGCTTTCAGTTGACCTCGTGAGGAATTATAGCCGAAAAATAAATTATTGAAAAAGGATTTGAGTGCATGCGAAAAAATTTTTTTCTAGATCTTCAAATGTTCATCAGCGCGAGAGAAATAAGAAAGGCAAGAAGGTGAAGATTTTGCTGTATGTAAGTATAAGGGATGATACTGTTTAAAATTACTTTGATAACTCATTCATACCAATCTTTAACCCATTAACGACCAAGACCTACATATCTACTTACAAGAAAAAATATGTAGTTATTTATGTTTGTATATGTATGCCGGTTTTTACAGACCACTTTTTTTTTTAAATCAAAACATTTTTCTTGAATTTATAATATGCATGTGTAAAATGTAATTATATGGTAGAAATGTGAACGCTACAAAGTAAAAACTCGACGGAAATTTTTTGTCATTTAAGAACTGGATTAAATTTTTGATAATTCAAAAGCATAACATAAATTATTGGTAGTTTAAAAAATTGGCATAAACTCTCGGACATTTAAAAAGTGGACATAATTATTAATCATTTGAACGATTCATTCAAAGTGGACGCACAGTTTTTGATAACTTAAAACCTGGAGAAAGTGGTTAGTAATTTAAAAATTGGACATATAATTGGTCATTTGAAAAACAGACATAATTATTGGTATTTTAAAAACCAAGCATAAATTTTTGGTTATTTACAAATGAACATAAAGTATTTGAAAGTTGGACATAAACTTTTCGTAAATTAAAAACTGGACATAAATTTTTGGACATTTCAAAACTGGTAAAAAGTTATTGCTCATTAAAAAAATTGAAAATTAAATGTTCGTCAATAAAATATTAAACACAAATTGTTTTTAATTTATAAACTGGACAAAAATTGTCGCTTAGTGAAAAAATTTACATAAATTTTTGATAATTTCAAAGTAGACATATAAAATTGAAATTAAAAAATCAATTAAATAAATTGATATGTACTTGAAACAATATGTACGGTAAAATGCAGACGACCAATGAATTGTAAAAAGTGGACTTAAAGCTTGTTTTTCATTAAAAAGCCCTATTTAAATTTTTTTATTATTTAAAAACTGGACTAGATTAGTTGAACATTCGAAATTTGGCATAAGCTATTGATCATTTAAGAAAACCGCATACATTTTTGGCGATTTAAAGAATGAACACAACCTTATGTTGGGCTTACATTTGGAAAATAAACTGTAGGTCATTTAAAAAGGTGGACAGCATTTTTGGTCATATAAAAATGGACATATAAAATTTAATTTAAAAACTCAACAAAATTGTATGCGTACAAAATATGGATGATAAAAAGTGCAACTGTAAAAAGTGGTCATATAGAATGGAAATCCCAGATGTAAGAATGTACATTAGACCGTACCAGCCTAAGGCAAAAAAAAAATGGGCCGTACACCTTCGAGTCTAATGAATTTTTGCATAGGCAATTTCGAAAATAAAATATTTTCTAGGCCGAACCTTTTACATATGTACATCGGGCAATAAAAATGTTTTTTTTTTTAATAGTAGTTTTTTTTTTTTAATAGTATAACTGGAATAATCGAAATACTAAGCAAAAGTGCAATGAATTTTGGCGAGTTTTAATTTACTAATATTGGGGTGGTAAGTTAGGGTGATAAGAAACGAGATCTGGTGGATAAGCACTAGAACGGGGTATTTGAGGTCAATGAACTTTGGAATAAAAAACATTGTCTCCTCGAGACAAAAACATCGATATATCATACTTAGAGATGGCAAAAGAGTAAATACCCAAATGGTAAATACCCGGTAAAATAGGTAAATTGGGTAAAAATGGGTATTTACTCAAAGGCTGGGTATAAACATGTCGAAGAACATTTGGTGAAAAAATATATTGTGCTGCAAAAACTAATGAAAAAATACATAAAAAAATAAAAAATGCATATGTACATATAAATGTATCTGTTTAAAACATTTAAAAAAAGTGAGTAATTTTAAAAGACGTGTTAGAAAATAATATAGAAAATATAAAATTTTACAATAAAAAGTAACAGTACAAGCAATGACTGCGCGAAAATGGTAGAAAACAGCGTTAAAAACATGTTTGTATATTTACTCTCCATTTGGGTATTTATTTGGGTAAATACTCCGTTTTTACACACGAAGGGTATTTACCCGGTAGAAATCCATCTATAATCATACTTTAAGATCGACTGTAAATGCTGAAGAAAAATGTAAAAAGGCGACCCCTAAGCTCTGTAAAAAAAAGTTTTGTTTCGAAACTGCCGTTTAAAAATACTAAAGATTCGAAGATTTACGGCGAACGATTTTTTCTAGGTCCGTCTAATGTACATATGTATCTATGTACATATGTATCTATGTACATATGAGTGGGCATGCGTATATGTCACCTTTTTGTCGTCCATATTTTATCGCACCTTTTCAAATTCGACCGAATATAACAATAAAGAAATGAAAATTTAAATCCAATTTCCAAATGATCAACAATTTGACTTAAATTTAACTATAAAGAGTTTATCTATGTACATTAGAGCGTCTCGCCTTACAGGCGAAATAGAAAAAGTTCGCCGTACACCCCTTTATAAGAAGTGTTTTAGAAAGCATTTATAAAAATAAAAAAATTTTTTTTTGGACTACCCTAGTAGTCGCCCAATTACATTTTTCTTCATATCTTCGGCATTTATAGTCGGATTTTAAAGTGTGATACACCAATGTTTTTGTCTCAAGGAGGGGGTTTTTCCTACGGAAGTTCATTGACCTCATGTGCTCCATAAAACAAAAAAAAAACAAAAAAAAGTGTGGTTGGCGAACTTTTTTTTGCCTGTAAGGCGATACGCTCAAATTTTTTTACGAAGCACATGAGGCCAACCTCCTCCTCGAGACAAAATCATTGGTGTATCACAATTTCAAATCCGACTATAAATGAATAAGATATGGGCGACTACTAGGGTTGTCCAAAAAGAAAATGTATTATTTTTTTAATGCTTTTCAAAAACACTTCACATGAGGGGGTGTACGGCTTTTTTTTTCGATACGGTCTTAAGTACACATACATACATATGTATGTATATATGAAGCTGTCGTAAAAATTTGCATGGCTACATGCAATTTCACATATAGGACTACTAAGAAATCGCTCGAAAACTATGCAAGTCATTGTTAAATGTCTCAGGTAGTGTTTTGTTTTTAGAGATTTAGTGATTCATATTCTTATATAAATCATTGAAAGGTACGAGTGATATACATATTTGCCTAAATACAATTTCTTCGATTTTTGCGGCACTAATTTTAAAAGCCAAATAATTTCAAATGTCGCTTCTCGTTTTGATGGGAAACAGCATGTTGTTTGACACATTTTTTGACATCTCTGTACAACTGCATGACTAAAGTGGACAAGAAAGATAGATGTTGAACACAAAAATATCAAGAATCACTGAAAAAATATGCGCACACATACTCGTGAGTGTGTATGTACATAGTACTATAGAATGCTTAGTAATATGTATATATGTATGTATAGCACAAATGACACATACACATACGCAGTGTTGCTTGCTAATCTCGCTGCGAACTCACCGCTCCTAAATTCCATTGTTTTTCAAAATTTTCCTGTGTGACTTTAGTCATTGGTCCAAAAAGCTTTTGAGAATATTTTCCAAATCATTTAATAACCCTCGACATACTTGCGTGTATACAATCGCATGCAAATACATAGCCGTTTTTTTGAAAACATAAAAAAAAAATGTGGATATAGCGCCTCCATTATAAGCAACAGTGTGTGTGTGTGTTCTAGAAGATTTTTGTGCTTCTTTCTAATATTCGGTTAATGTGAAATTTTTAATCATTTGTATTGAATGTCGCTGCTAAAATTAGCCAACTCGCCGCTTGCCGCCGTCACTCTTCTCTACTAATTCTCTGGCCATTTTGCTGTTTTCGAGTGCGAACACATGTGGAGGCGATTCATTTGTATTTGTGTGTGTGTGTGAAATATTTTATTGTATTTCTTCTTTTATTTTGTGCTTTTTGGCGCTTGGTGGGGCTTGACAACAGCTGTTTATGAGCGAAGTAAATTTAGTGAAATTTTTCCAAGATTTCAAACTTTTTCGATGATATTTGCAGACCAAATAGTGTTTCAAATAAACATTCAGTGGCTGTTTGCGCCAATAAAAACAAAAAAAAAAAAATACTCGCATTCTCTGTAGGCTGCAGTGTCTGCCGCATTTTGGGCTCACCCGGGCCAGGAGTGTTTTCTAAATTTGTCGCAACGCAATGCAACGCCACGCCACGCCACGCAACACTTCCCATTCCCATTCCTCAGTGCATCCATGGCGCGCTGTAACTAATTTTTCGATTTGCATTCTTACGCTGACTTCCTCCTTCGCACTTCTGCGGGTACAACGTTGCGTATGAGCAACAGGGAATCGCTCGCAGCTGCTTTGCAGGCGTTGCATATTTTGCGTGCATACATTTTTTTACCGCCCCTTCCATTTGCATGCACTTTCTTATCTATTGCCGCATTTCGCCTTACTTTAGTTATCCTACGCTTTGTTTGTGGAATTTTCGTTACTTTTTCCTTTACTTCTGCTTGTTTTGTTTTTTTTTTGTTTTTGTTTTGCTGCCGGTCGCTTCTGCACTGCGCCTATGTATTTTGTAGCTTTCAATCAAAATCTCCGCTCATTATCGGCCGCATGTCGTGCATCCCCACTCCGTCCCCAGCCCGTTGAAAGCCCGATGCGATTGAAGTTCAATGCACATCATTATCACTCGCAACGATACGCAAGGGTAATTTATAATTAGCCAAGTGTTTGTGGTTCCACGCCGATTTTGTGGCTGAACTGTTTTCTTGCAATTCACTTTTTATTTGCAAATCCACTTTCGCTTACTTTTCAGCTGTTCATTTTGCAAATTCTTCATTGTTTTCGAATGCGAAAGTGCAGCGGTGTTTAGAAGAAATTTGGCAAGAATTTTGAGTTTCGGGGAAATTTAATGTGAAAATTTGGTTCACAGTCCGTTTTTATTGTTATTCAAATTTTATTCAAATCTAAATCTATTGAAAGTTTTCGCGCAGTTCATTCGAAGTTATGCCAATCCATCCTTAGAGCGAGCTGACCGCCAATCCAAAATACACCGCTATTTCCGAATAGGTGGAGTACCACCAGGTGCGGCAACTCAAAAATTCTAGATATTCGCCACTTAAGCATCCACACTTCTCCATTCGAACTCTAGCATTTTATAAGCGAGCTTCTTCGTTCGTCCTTCATTACAAAGCGAGGTTTCTAGGCTAAATCATAAATACCTCCGATGATCCGGGGAACGGCTAGCATCTTGTAAGTTGTGGCTTAGGAAATACTACATACAGTGCACAGGCAACTAAAAGATGACCGGAAGAATCTACTTCTTGAGCAGCTAGAACATCTACCCCGAATTGAATAATGGCAGGTCTAGGGGCCTTACAAATCGAGGGCGTCGAACACTTCTCCTGCCATGGCCCAGCTTTAACTAAATTGAGGCGACGATGTCTTCATCAATACATACGTTTTTCCGTGATTTGTTAGACTTGCGTTTGTCAAACATAAAGGATGTGGTTGAGAATAGGCATTACTGCTTAACCTAACTAATCTAACCTAAAAACCTCCCCCCCCCCCCGGTATGACTGCAACTGCAGCACCATATGTTGACGCAGAACGTTCTAGTTTCTTGGGAAAATAGATTTGCGAATGAAATCTGTCTCAAAATTAATGATCTAAGAATACCGGTGTTCCAAAAACATTAGGCACTGTTAATCATAATTTTTTTGCTGAAACAAAGACCTACAAACTTAGACCCAACGCAGCTTACTTGATTATGAGCAAATTTTATACAATTTTTGAATGTGAATTTCTGTTATTGTCAAAGCAAGAGGACTATGGTAAATGTGTTTTTGTCGACCCCTCCCTCACCCGATACTCACCCTTTGGCGCAATTCACGTTCGGCTTCAAGATCATCTTGGAGCAAACGGATTTTATCCTGCAAGTAAAGCGAAATTTGAAATGCTCACATTATTAAGAATACTTTTATTTATTTTTT
>JAPVRG010274879.1:5613-15731 GCA_029783565.1 Rhagoletis cerasi
GCGATTTCCGCTTCCGTTTTGAAGCAGTTTTGATTTTGCTTTTACTTGACTTTGTGTCAATTGCGCGCGGATTTCGCAGGCAGATTTTTTAACCTTTGTTTTCCTTTGGCGTCTTGCTGTCAGCTTACGAATTTTTCATTTCCTCACAGAAAGTATCCGCTTTTCGCTAGAAGTGCTTTGATGGCAATTGGAATGATATTACTAATATATGCTAAATGCGTGATGCTCGTCAAAGTTTAAAATCGCTTATTAAGTACAAGGGTTTACGAGTATTTTCCGAAATTTTTCTGTATTCACTACCATTTATCCTAATTCCTTCCCTCAACTGACTATCACTTTTCAGAGCCACTTCTCTTCTTTCATTGCTTCACTTTACCCAGGACAGGTGTAGGCAATTTTGCGGTCGCTGACATCTGACACGCAATCACACCCACCATTTGTTCCTGGTAGCTATTTTTGTATTTGTTAAATACCATTCCAATTTTTTATGCATTGAAATTTTTTTTTTCAGCCAAGAAAAGGACGGCAAAATATGAAATTTCATGGCATTTAGTTAAGGACTTTGGGAGACTGTTCTTGCGGATTTGAGGGTTCGTTAGAGCGTTTAGTGCGTGAAAATTTCTAATTAAAATGAGTGCTTCACTCGATTGCAAGGGACGTGTGTGAAAAATGTTAAACATGTGTTTAGAAGGAATAACATCGTTTGTACCGAAAGTGCAAAAGAGGCGAGGGATGTTATCTCCTCTTTTAGACAAACGTAATATGTAATAATGTATTCCATAAAGCTGATGAGAATTTTAGAATACAAAGCGGTGAATGAATTGAGTTGAAATTTGTGTTTCGATAAGAAGAAGTATTTTTTTCAAGCGCGCAATTATTCGAGGATTTTTTCACAACACGGCTGAGAACTTCAGGCTAAGCGAAGTTAGAATTATGTATGTAGATTGTCGCTGAAAAGAAACATAATCAGACAAACTTTTAAACAAAACCTAGCCGTGATACTCAATATTCAGATGTGATTAAAGAGAAAATAAGGCATTCCGTAAAAAGCAGTGACCGAAAATAATCGTTAAATATCATGATTTTTATTTTTCGATCAAAAAATAGTCGTTATTGTTTGATTTAACCATTAAAATTTTATTTACATTTTTTTGAGCAAATTTAATCGTTGTCTTATGATGTTTATTTTTCGATAAAAAAAAATAATCGTAATTTTTGATTTTTATTTTTTGATCATAAAAGATTTTAATCGGTCATAAAAAAAAAGTCTCCATTAAAACGGTGAAAAATGATCGAAAAAATAAAAATCAAAAATAAGGATTATTTTTTTTATCGAAAAATAAAAATCATAAGACAACGATTAAATTTGCTCGAAAAAATATAAATAAAATTTTAACGGTCAAAGTATGATTTTTATTATAAAAATCATAACCGTTACGGCCTTGGTAAAAAGATCATAAATTTAAGAAAAATTTATTATATGTGTCTCAATGTTTATATGAATATCTTGGATTTCCACAGGATGAAGCAAGTATGAATGTACTTACTGTACAAATGAAGACTTCACAGCAAGAAGAGCTTTGCAGGCTAATTACAAGGAATGTGCGATTAATCAGTCAATCGAACGAGCTGATTAATCGAAACTTGATTCATTAATTAATCAAAGAAAAATAATTTTTGATTTATAAAAAATGATTAGTTTCCCGATTAATTACATTTTGATTAATGAGAATCTAACTAATTCGATTAATCAGAAAACTGATTAATCATAACCTGATTAATCAGAAACCTAAACAATTACTGTTATATTTGCTTTTATTTAAAAATGTAAAAATTTTATACGCGTACATATTTTTTTATTTAAACGAGCTACATACATAGATACTCATAGTATCCCACAAAAATAAGTACACAGTTACTTTTTTCACAATATTCCAAAATGTTTTTTCATGGTAAATATTTTTCGTTAAATTTTATTCCAAATATTAGTCATTCTATAACAAAAACCATATAAATCAATGCTGTAAGCTTCGTACAAAATTCACAAAAATTCAGAAAATTTCAAAAATTGGACACAAATATTTCAAATTAAAAAAAAAACTAAATTTTTTTTGGTATGTAGTTTTGTAACCCATTTAATTTCATTGAAAAATTTAAAGTTTAAAGTAGCTAAGAGATAGCGTTAATTTTTGAATATTTTGTTTTGCTGGCGGTGTTGCGTATTTTCTGCCATGTAAGAAAACTCGAAAAAAAATTTTGTAAAAAAATGTCAAAAATCAACGGTAATCTTTAGCGACTTGAAACTTGCACTTTATTGGAATAGAACTGAATGGGCTATAAAACTGTATACCCGAAAATTTTCTAAAAAATTTTAAATTTCGGTTAAATTTCTTTGAAGTTTGATTAATTTTCGGGAATTTCGTACAAGGCTTGCAACATAGATTTATAAAATTATCTATATTTTAAATAAAAATTAACGAAAATTATTTAAAATGAAAAACTTATTGGATTATTATAAAACAGTAACTGTATTCTTATTATTGTGAGTAACTGTACGTATTTAGTAACGATGTGGAATTTATTTCAAGGCCAAACAAATTTTAATTTTCTTTAAAAGCAAACTCAAAAGAAGTGAACAAAAGTTTTTTGATTAATCAGGCTAATGATTCATTAAAAAATTACTTACCACGCAGGGCGGTGAATATCCAGTTATTATAATTTAGAGATACTGCCTGCCTGGTTTTGCCTACGCTGATGATCTCATGATCAAATTTTTGCAATCTATGTAATCTATCAGGGTGTCACAATGAGCTCAGGGTGTCCTAAGTGTGCCATATTCCAGCGCTGGACAACCTAACCAAGGGATTTTAACGGGTCATTAGACCTAGATTACAAAAATGGCTCGTAATACTTGTGGGAAAAATCGTTAGAGTAAAGTCTACAAAAATTTAAAGTTGAACGACAAAAACTTATAAAAAAAAGACAAACACATTTTTGGCGAACCACCGCGGCTACTATTTGAACGCAAAAGTTAGGTGTATGTGTTGCTTATGTGGCGGCTAGATGAAAATATTTCCCACCTTTATTAAATAATTTGTTATGGAACGAATAAAAGATAATGTCACAACAATAACAAGAAGAACCAAACCAAAAAACAATGCCAGAAAGATTAAAAAAACGGCAAAAATTAGTGCGACATAAAAAAAATGCCACACATCATCAGTCTAATTACGATTTTGTTGTCATTCTAACAATGTTTGAGAACCAATTTGATAGGCCCAAAAAGAAGAACACTCAACTTAAATGCTTAGAATCTATGTAAGTCTTAGATAAATAATAAAATGAAAATAAAGAAGCAAATAATATAAAACCCATTATTGTTTGCTGAGGATGACAATGCAATTTAATGTGGCATACACACATACATATGTATTTCTATTTGTATGTTTGTTTTAAGAAAAGGCTGACATCATTAAAAGACGCAACAGCCTCTTTCTCAGCCTAAACTGCTCTGGCGGTGGTCTGTGCCTCTTTTTGTATTTGTACGTTTATACGTACATATGTAACTTCAAATGCGATTACAGCTAGAACGCCGCATAGTTGTTTTTGAAATTTGCCGAAAGCCATTGACAGGTAGAGTAAAAATTAACAACAACAACTACAACAATAATGACGAAACAGAAAAACGCAAATGTCATCTATGACATTGCCAAGTGTCAAACGCGTCGCTGTCGAAGTGACAACCACAGTGTGAGAACGATACCGCTATGTGTGTGGCATGAATATAAACTCGAAAACCACAAATTGCTACTTGTTAGCTGAGCAATTGGTGATGATCAGTATGTGCCAGCAAGGTGCCAGACAAAAACGGTGGTGGTGGTGGTTGTAAGGCTGCTAAAAGACAGCTGTACTTGAAAGTCTCTAAGGAAAGTATTAGTGTACATTCGTGGTGTTGTATGGAAATCTTCTGACATTCGACATGCTGTCTGCAAATAAAGGTAATAATATTATATGTAGCTTTGTGTGATGACTCTGCAAGCAGGAGCGGAACTTAAGGGAGGTAAGTAGAAGCTGGGGCGGCGAAATATACAAACTCATTGCTAAGGCTAACTGTCTCTTCGTGGCAACTCTCTGGCTTAAATAGCTCAGACGTTCTAGGGTGTTCGAACCGACAAGAAACCGGCAGGGGTACCGAAGAAATATCCAATGTAGGTTGAAAAAGGGAAAGAGTCTCTGAGATCCAAATTTGCTGAATGCAATTCTAAGCATTTCGAGAAGTCGAAAGATTGGTAATAGAAAGAGGATAATGCAATGAACACCCTTTTGAAACGCAGGAAGTGTGGTTAAACAACACCCTTAATGAATGAAATACAATGAATCGTACCAAGAGTTGGTGATGTTTTCTTATTTACGGCAAAAGCTCTAATTACATGGGCGTCAACTAAATGTATTTAACAAAGTGTGACTGAATTTGACATTGTTCTCAAAAAGCCAAAGACTATCTTACATACAATTCTTCTCTGGCCTATTTCTTTGAAAAGGTCCATTGGGTTTTTTAAAACACTTTTTGCCCAGAATTACTCCCAAGTATTACAAGCGACTGCCAAGAGAGAGCTACGCTCATATTCGGTAAAGAGGAATACTCTAGTGGCCCGAACTTTCGCTCAATCTTAATGCGCTCCTGTTTTCCTCCTCTTTTCCCAGCTACCTTAAGTAAGCACTTGAGTATAGAATTGAAGTTAGTTAGACAGCCACCAAGTGTCTAGAGTAGACTGCGCATTTATGTATGTACGTATGTGTGACAGTAATTAGTTTCAATTCTTTCTCATTACAACAAGTCACGGAAATGCGAACTCCTTTAAGTGAATTCTCTGCGGACTTTAAAAAGCAAGTAGAGAAAGGTAGCGTACATTCGGCTATTGTGTGCTTAGTTACTCATGCCTTACAACTGGCCTACTTTGATGCTGGTGACAGCGGCGGCAACGAGGAGTCAGTAGCTCATTTCGTTGCGACACAATTGTCACCTGTGAAGTGATAGACAGGACAGAGATATGTTGCATGCAATGCATGCCTTTTCCCATCCCAAAGCGCCAAGAGTAGAAGGGTAGGTAGTTACGCTGCTGCCACAAAGTGGTGAGAAAGCTTTGAAGTGTAATCGTTGTTGGTTTAGCTGAGATGCATACTTTGTGTGGCGAAAAACAATTATTTGTTGTTTTCTTTTTCATTCAGGATTATTTTTTGTTTGGTGTTTTCAATGCAACAGTTTGACGTTTCTTCCACCGTTTTTCCATGGTAGAGTTGCTCTAAATAGTGGCGGTCTCCAACCTTTGTGCGCAGCAACTTCTCTGCTTCCTCACTTGCTTTTGTCAGTCTGTCTGTTTGTATTCATTTGTTTAATCATTTGTTACTATTTATTTGTTCGTTTCATGTTTGTTGCTTGTTCCAAAAAAAAAACCACTCGTAGTATATCTCTTCTTACCGCACCATCTCATTTAATATCCTCTCGCCCTTCGTCAGCATTTGCAATCGCTTACATGTTACTTTTCGCTCACATTATTCCGTTGCTTGTTTGCTTATTTGTTTTGTTTATTATTGTATCGTTTTCATTTGGTTATTCTATGACTCCTATTACAACATTTTAGTTCTTTGTTTTCCTACTTTGGTATTTTTTTGTTTGTTCTTCCACTCAATTGACCGCATTTACCTTTGTATACGTCATTCGAGGCGGTGTGTTTTCATCCTTTGTTTGAGAACTTGTCATGTTGCCGACTTGTAGGCTCAACCTTTCTTCCACATGCGGGTTTTTTCAGAATATGTTTACTTTAAATTGTGCTAAATTGTGCAGTAATAGTTTTAAATAAATATTCAACTGTAACAGGGGTATTGGAAGTTGTTTATTTTTTTATTTTTATTTTTTTGTTTTATCTGGCAGTGTGTTACTTATTCTATACCGAGTGGGTGGTCACCCCAACAATTGTGTCAGTACGACTAAATATGTTTCATGGCTCTGAAACGACAACGTAGGTATTTATTTACCTCATGATAGTATCGTAATTTTTACTTATGAAAGGATGTGAGGATGATTCCGTATACAGAAGTCCACTTATTTAAAGTAAGTTTTTGATCATAACTCACTAGGGAATAGCCAAATACAATTATCTTGCATGTCTGGATCCTTAATGGCGGAAGATGTCCCAGCTGGGCTGGTTGATGTCCTCTGGAAGACTAAGGCTGACATCACCGCCATCCAATAAATGCGCTAGACAAGGCAAGGTAGGAAAACCATAGGATATTGCGACGTCTACTAAAGGTACCTTGTAAAGGAGTGCAAAATCGGTGTCGGATTTGTGGTGGAGAAAAGACTCCGTCGCCGAGTACTGCCGCCAATCCCGGTGCATGAGTTTATCGCTACAATCCGCACCAAAGTGAGACTCTTCAACATCTCGTTTATCTGCGCCCATGGCCGACGGAAGAGGAAGATGAGGCAACCCAAGACCTCTTCGAGCGCTGCCCCTGTCACGATATAAAAATCATGATAGACGATTTCAATGCCAACTTGGACAAGATCTTTGGTCCCAAAGTCACAAAAGTCATAACGCAGTGCTAGTTTTCAGCATAAAAATATCTCTCAAGCTGCGTAGCTGTCTTCAGATCGAAAAACGAGAAGCCAAAGCGATAATATTGTGATACACGAAAGGCAGGGTTTTTATATATATATGAGCCGAGGACCCAACATTGACTCGGACCACTATTCTGGGGAAGCCAAGTAACGAATACAGCCTCTGTATAGCCAAAGATGTGCGCCCAGCAATAAAGGGAAAGCTCAACGCCGAAGAGCTGCACAAACAGTAGACAAATTTGGCAGTGTTTAATCGGTACCTGCCTGTGAAGGCCTACAACGGATCAAATTAATGCGTTGATCACTGCCCCGTGATGCAACCATTCTGTCGGTGCCAATTGGCAGTGTGGGTGTACACAATTCAACACCTTGGTCGGGTGGGTACGGCACCCGGTTGCAATGCAACACCACATCGAACCGCTTTTGCTGTACTCGCATTTGGATATTAAACCACAACCACCACGGTATTCCCTAAAGGAACAGGCCAGAGCAAATATAGGATGCTCTGGGGGCCCCTGTCCCCCCTGCTACCAGATTAAGTACTCTGGTCAGACCTTGAAGCCGAAACTTCTGCCAGTTGAGCAAGCCACCGCTCTGGACTGGCAACCGTTGACTAGGGTGTCTTGGGGTTGTCACACCCGTGATTCAATGAACGATGGGAATTAATCAGCCACAGAATCAATTCCAGCAGGCCAAGGAATCCCCCTGAGGGGATAAACAGTAGATTGTAAGCATCTTTGCTACTCACCCTGCACTCTTCAAAAACTGATACACGCAAGCAATAACATTACATTTCCTGCTCACTGTGTGCCGCCGTGGAAGAAGTATTTGGTTTCCACAAGTCCTGTAGAACAACTGGCACGACGAAGGATGTCCAGCGCCTGGGTGTCCAACCGCTCGACTATGAGAAGGTGCAAATGTGTCACAATTAAGCGACATAAAATAAACAAGTTTTTAGAGCTAACGTCTGCCAGCTGAGAAATCCAGATATGGCGCCGAAGAGCTTATAAGGTGCATGTATGGACTCTTATGCTGAAAATGGTCGGATGAACGGATGTCTGACAACTGGAATTTATATTTCCTGCGCTCAAACCTCAACAAAGTCGACCTTCCCATCTGCGCCCCCTAGTTTTTACCTCGGGATCAGCCGCTTAGACGTCACATATATGGTGGTATAGAGCGTTATTTTGAGAAAAGCTGCAGCCCACCTTCAACAAAATGATTAGGCCTTATCGGTGTGGCTTCAGAACTAGCAGGTCTTCACCATACACCGAAAATACGCACCAGAGAAGAACCGGCACATACCATCTCTTTGTCGATAGTTCGAAAAAGAGTTGTCTGTTTGCTGCTTTAAATACCATCAGCTCCGTAAGAAGTGGAAAGGATTTACCTGAGTCGTTCGATAGCAAAGGCGGCTTGAGACTGGATGACTCCTCATCGTGGGACTTCTATAATCTGATGCTGGAGGATATAACAAGAACTGCCCAACAAATTCATTCAGGAAAAATATTTTATAATGGCATATATCAAGATGAATGCCCTCAATAAGTGCACCGTTTCTTCTGCCTTTTCCGAGTGGAGTATGAACCCTTTAAATTTCCTACATGCCATGCATATGTACTAAATCTGTGGGTATGATATTGGTAGTTGTCGACGTTTTGGAAACAGTTGCAGAGCTTTAAATAAATAACGACACTCAGTTGGTCCGCAGCTAAAACCCAAAGATATTATCCCATAGCTCTTCCGATCTTAATAGTTTGTATTACTGCGGAAGCACGCTTCGTTGAACAGTGTAACAGGTGGCATAAATTAGAAAGAAGTTAGTAAAGAAGTTGAGGTTACGAATACCGTCGCCGTTTTTCCGAGTCAAGGTTTCGTGAATTAGTGATTGAAATAATTGGACTAGTATAATAAAGAAAGCTAAAGTAACTAAATGCCCTCACCTAAGACAGAACAAACATTTCGGATTTTCACTGGCCGGGGATTTTACATGGCGGATATTTGGTCGCTACCCTGAGAATAAGTCGATACAAATAACTGGAAATCGTGAGATGTGGTTTGAACCGTACGCAAAAGAATCACTTCTAGTCACTCCCTGGTGAATGCTTTTCCCACTTAAGTAGAATACTGCGCACGGAACCATCCTCCATATGGCGCAAAAGCATGGATAATGACAACATCCGATGAGTCGGCCCTTGGAATATTCGAGAGAAAGGTTCTACGGAAGATTTACGGACCCATACGCCTTAGCGACGACGAGTACCGCCGACGATGGAGCGATAAGCTGTACGAGCTTTACAACGACATGGGCATTGTGCAGCGAATTTATATACAGCGGCGCCGCTGGCTTGGTCATGTCGTTCGAATGGACACAGACGCTCCAGCCCTGAAAGTATTCAATTCGACATCGCTGGTGGTAGCAGGGGAAGAGGGAGGCCTCCTCTGCGTTGGAAAGACCAGGTGGAGAAGGACTTGGCTTCACTTGGCATTTCCAATTGGCATCAGTTGGCACAGAAGCGAAACAACTGGCGTGCTTTGTTGAACTCGGCCAAAATCGCTTAAGCGCTTACAGCGCCAAACAAGACGAAGACGTTTTTTCTTCGCGTGTACAAAAATTACGTGTTTATTTCTATGCGTTCTACAGATGTTTTTTGGCAGTGCTTAAAGAAATGATGAATTACCCTACTTTGAACTAAGCAGAAATAAAAAGTGCAAGATTGATCAACTGAGAATTTGTTCTGCTTACTACTATCCTGAACCACATATGTATGTACGTACAGTATAATCTTTAAACTCTCTATAGCGTTACAAATTGCAATGCAAAATCTAAAAATACCAAACTCCAAAGTACATATACCAGAAATCGGGAAAAAAATATTTTCAAAATCGAAATTCGGAGCACATTTTCGGAACGAATTTCGTATTAGTAACGCATTGCACGATTTTCCGATGACAATTCACACATTCGAATAGACAAACAAAACGTTGTAAGACTGATAGATGGATGGCGGAGCAGACAAATAGGCAGGGTACGGAAATATTCATATATGAAAGTTCGCGTACCTACATTTATGATTTTATACGCGAACGGGAACGTATCAAATATTCTCTATTGATTCTCGTTCGCGAATGTGAAGCATAAAACAAATCCATAACGTTCGCATCCGCGTATGCTAGGTAGATAAAATTTCCGCTGTTGTTCGTACGCGTATGTATTGGTGGACCAAACAGCGTGCGTACATATATGTAGCTATAAGCTGCATCGATACGTCCGCGAACGTTCTCTGCTGTCGTTCGCCTCCATAAATGAATGCAAGTGCTGCGTCAAATATTCGCGGAAAGTTGGTGTGGCTATGGATACTATTCTATGCGAAGGCATTTTTGTTAATGGCATCAGATTTGCACCGTTCATTCGATTTTCAAAAATGGGGTGTCAAATGAAAGGGCTTGGCCTCTAGATATGCAAAATGGTTTTCGTTTTTTGAATATTTTTAAAAAT
>JAPVRG010274885.1:0-10080 GCA_029783565.1 Rhagoletis cerasi
GGTGCATACCCTCAAATCATAGTCCTTTGTTCGTTTGCCGTGGTCGTCAACAGAAAGGGGGGATCTCTTCCGAGGCTGCTTTTTCATATTCATTGGGCGTGGATTTAACGTGGCGGGACCCAAACCCTGCGCACGCGGTGATTTACGCCTTCTCACATTAGCTCGCTCCCAAACGGGTGTTTGGTCGCTACCCAGAGGATACGTGGATATAAATATCCGGACGTTGTGAGCTGCGATTTGAACCGTACGCACAAGAATCACTTCTGGCCATCCCCAGGTGGATGGCAGTCAAAAGTTTTCCCCACTTACGTGGACTTCTGCGCACGGCTCCATCCTCCATTAAAAACTAGTAATATTAAAATATGCATACAGATGTATACTCTAAAATGCATATAGAAAAATAGAATATTTTATGTTTCAAATACAATGGACTATGCATTCAGTTTAAAATACAAGTCAAACACCCAGTGGTACAGCTGTACCAAGGATGTCAGTAGAAGGGGTGCGAGAAAGGATGTCACTATTATACCTTAAATAAAAGACTATAGGCCTATTCCCTTAAAGCTACAAATGCTTTGGAACCTTAAAATTTTTCCAGCCTCGAAACCCCACTGTCAACTTCAGCTGATGGGAAAATTTACACCGTCCCACAAAATTTAATTGTATTTGCCCCCAGGAAAAAACTAAGCATTTTCGGAAAGTAAAAACAACAATAAGGTACCCTATATTGGTATTTTCCTAGACCAAGTCATTTACGGTCAATCGGTGAATCGGTGAATCGGTCAATAGAATATTGTCATGTGAATTTTAAAACTTTATACTGATTTCAGTTTTGTAATCAGCGACTGAAAGAACGTTTGTATATCAAATTTTTATAAACTCTGGTAATTTCTTAAACATCCATCCGCCGTGTTGGATCCTCCTTTTTCAATTTTTCATCTAGAAAAACGGCAAAGTACGGGTACTTTTTTGTCTCTACTATTCGAAAATGCTCGATTTTTTCATGGGAAAAAAAGAAACTCTGTGAGAACTGTTAAGTTTTGGACTTTAGCCATTGTTTACGAGGCCAAAAGGTGCACTCCCAAAACCAGTCTCCGAAACTTTCGAAATTTTCGAATTTTCCAGTATTCTGTGCCGACGGCTTCATACCCTTCATGAACTTCAGTAAATTTACGTTCAACCTACATATATATGTATGCGTTACTGCGTTTTTGATCTAACGTTTGGGAGCTACAAATTATACTTGTCTGACTTTCACTGCGAACTTTTTATATGTGATAAGCAAATAGGGGAAAAATGGTTCAACCTTAACTTATTATATAGGGGAGTAATCTAGTTAAAGCTAATATCTGAACAATCAGTGGGATGGGATATATACCTTATAGAGTACCGATCTTGAAGATTTTATCACTAGACTTGAAAGAGCTTCGGATTAAAGTATTACATCTGACCAATATAGATTACCAGGACCCGTTCTTTGTCAGTTTCACTGCTAACTCTCTGTTGGTAATAACTAGAGAACGACCGAACTTCGGCTTCGGCTTCGGCCATGTTCGGCCACAAAAGTTCGGTTCGGTTTCGGTTCGGCTTCGGCAGAAAAAAAGCCGAACTTAAACCGAACATTAAGTATTAAATTATTACTATATGTACACGTGCCATAACAAGTTTTTTATGTTTTTTTACAAAAATACTTATATAAGTTTATGTTATTTACTAAAATTTATGTGATTGAAACTTAAGTATGAACCTTTTTTGCTTTTTTATCAATAAGAATACTACGTTTTTAAAAAGTCATTGCTTGTTTATTACTTGGGCCCTTGAAAATGTTCGGTTCGGCTCCGGTTCGGCTTCGGCCGAAATTGGCCGAAGTTCGGTTCGGTTCGGCCTTAAAAATCGAGGCTCGGTCGTTCTCTAGTAATAACTGAAAGAAGTGCGAAATTTCGTGTTGCTAGCCGTATAAATGGAGGAGTTATACCGCAAAATCTCTGAATATTTAGTTCTATGGAAAGTATACTCGTACATATGTATGTTGTAGTAGTCCGCTTTTGCCGCTTCCGAAAAAAAATTTTAGCAATACAAAAAGATACGCGCTTCCTGAATTTCGGATATCTCGAAAACTGAGAAACTAGATTGCGTTCAAACAAACAGGCAGACGGACAGAAAAAATGACAGGCGGACATGGCTAAATCTACTCAGCTCGACGTTCTGATAATTTTTTTATGTACACTTTTAGTAGGTCTGTCTCTTTTTCTTATGGTACTTACAAACATCGGACTAAAGTTATAATATGTACAATTTTATGTTTATGAAAGGTACAAAAAAGCGTTCAAATTTGCTTTTAATTTATAAATTTAATCACGGTATAAAATTCCTCGCTTATAAAAAATTTTGAGTGCATTTCTATGAGTGCTTCAGCGTTCGTTTTGCACAAACGCATCCTTGAAATGTGTAGTGATAATATCAGCGTAAATGTACCTTAAATTTCCACAACATTATTCCTAATCAATAAAGTGAGCTCTATAAAACTGTCTCTCACTGAGTTTTTTCCCTAAGCACTTGCATCATTTTCTACACTTATTTTAGAACACGTCTCAATGTTCAGATGTAATAAATGCGAAGGAGCTCATCTGCTCAATTGACAACAAAATCAACTGCTACAGCGAAAAACACATTTCCGCGCGTACATTATATTGTATTTTTATTTAATTTTTTCCACGCGACAAATAGCTATGTATGCATACGCATTTCAACGCATGCGAGCGCCTTAAACTATGCAACGGCATGCAAGGGCAAACGCACACATTCAGGTCCATTGCCTAACCCTGCAGTGAAGAGTCGAACCAGTCAGTAAAAATACCAGTTCATCAACTAGTATGAGTTAAACCGATGGCCTACCAGTTCGACAATTTCGAACAACTTATGCGATCAGCGACATCTGCCTTTGAATTGGCAAATCCAAAA
This sequence comes from Rhagoletis cerasi, assembly GCA_029783565.1. Lineage (NCBI taxonomy): Eukaryota > Metazoa > Arthropoda > Insecta > Diptera > Tephritidae > Rhagoletis > Rhagoletis cerasi. The sequence continues at coordinate 2,962 of JAPVRG010274885.1, forward strand.
CTAAAACAATAATAATTGCTTCTCTCACAAGCGTCGGCTGTTACTTCGCGTGAAGACTACTGATTCTGGTTCTGAGATCGCACGTTCGAGTCCATTTGTAGGTGGTTAAGACGTTTCAAACTAAATCAACATAAGTAAATATGAATTATTTCAATGTAAAAATAAATTACTAATTTCTAAATCTAATTTCATTTGAGAAAAAGCCTAAATAAATACTTACACCATAAAAATTAAATGAATTAAAAAAAAACCAAAATCTTAAAAAAAAAATATAATTTAAAAATTAAATACAATAAAAATCTTAATTAAACAAAAACATAAAAAAAATTTTCGCGAACGCTTTGCTCTGTCTGCCATTGCGACGGTTGGAATGTCGCGAGCAAAATGGCATACTTATTCCTTTCACGGGGGATTATTCGGCAGACTATCTCCTGATGATGCTACTAGTATTTCTACTGGTAGGTGCTGATGCATAGCCGGACTATTGACATCTCGTAGGACACAGCCATATTAAAAATACCAGTCGCTAGCATGGAAAAAGGATGGAACGTGAACTAGTTGGGTTGAAACGCAAACTGGTAGCATTCTAGTTCACAACTTCTAGCTTTCCCTGCAGGGTATGTACATATGTGTGTGTGCGTGTGTTACAGTAAATTGTTGTTGTATATTCACTTACGAATCAGCCCAACACACAGCCACCTACGTTAACCGCCTGAAAGTATGCAATTGTTCTACAAATGTGCTTCGTTCGTTCGCATGGAATAATTTGCGGTTTACACTACGTTGAAGACATTGACGCGAACGCAAAAGCAGACTCTAGCTCACATATACTACGTATGTACATATCTATGTATGTAAGGGAGCGCTGGAATAAAATATTTCCACATTCGCCCTGCTGACAAACGTCATTTCATTCATACAACAGCTGAAAGTACGGGAATGTGTCACATCAATGTATGTGTGTATGAATGTGTATAAGTATGTAAAATCAAATAAATGTATGCATGTGGGTAAGTAAATAAATATATATGAATGTGTACATCTATGTTGCATGTACTGATATTTTGTCATTGCACTGCCGTACGTGCAACCATCAGTCGACATGCAACGTGTAACTTCACGTGTCTTTCAAATATTTATTTCTTTCATTCCGTGAGTTTGGATGTGTGCATCCGCATGCAAACATACATATGTGTTATATTTGAAGTCTCTCGGTTTGTGTCTATTGGTGTGTTGTCATGCATGTTCTCACTTCGTCAGTCTGTCTGCCCTTGTGATGCACTGGTATGCATATTGTATAAGTACAAATGCCCTGCAGGGAAAACCCGAACCGGTGAATCAAATTTGAAGTTCAGTACTAGATATTTATTACCAAAAACGAACCAGTCCGATAGTAACTAGATCCGTACCAGTACAAAAGCAGCGAACCGTGATACTTTTTCAAAACTATTTTATTTTACTTTTTAAAACTACATATCGCTAGTCAAGAATGAAAGTCGCTAAGTCCACTTTTTCTATATCTATACCTGAGGTGACGAATTTAGAACTGGTTCGGAACTATCCAAAAAGGGATGCAGTCCATCTTCTGTTAACTTTAAATACACATTTTCGTTCTGCACTTCTCAGATTCTTTTTCATATATAGGAAACATAAAACAAAGAGTTTTACTATCATTATAACATGCATTCGACCTGGGACCTTGTAAACACATTCCCTTAAAAATTAATTCAAATCGCTACCATGTGAAAACCAAAAAGACTTTGTTAGAAAAACCATGTAAATTTTTTCGTAGTGTAGAAAAGAGGTTCAAAGCGAACTACACTTTTTCCAATAGTATTTCAGAAAAACACAAATTTATTTCCGAAAACTACAAATGATTTTCAGAAAAACTCGATTAGTTTTCAGAAAAGGCCAAATGTGTTTTTGAAAACCCCAAATGTATTTCAGAAAGCCCCAAATGTATTTCAGAAAAACTCAAATGAAATTCAGAAAGGACCAAATGTATTTCAGAAACACTCAATTGAAATTCCGAAAAACGCAAACGAAATTCAGAAAAGCGCAAATGTAATTCAGAAATCATTTGCACAACACTTTTATCTATGGACCTTTTATCATCCCCCCTAGAAAATATAATGGCTTCTAAATTCGTTGTACGCGCTCCAGCTGCCTAGCTAGTGTAGCCTTTTCCAGTGAGTTACACCAAACTAGGGCACCATAAAACATAATTGGCTTGACTACTCGTAGAGCCAATAGACAGCTTTAGGCGAGATACCCCATCTCTTGCAAATAGCTGCCCCGCAGCAATATAAGGCCTTCAAGCCCTTTCCTCGATGTTAGACCTCCACGACAACTTCCTGTCTAGGATCAAGCCCAAGTACTTGACCCTGTCAGACAGCTGTAAGCGCAGACCTCCAAATGATATACAAATGATATACATTTTGGGCTTTCTGAAATTCCGTTGAGGTTTTCTGAAACACATTTGGCCTTTTCTGAAAATTAATTGAGTTTTTCTGAAAATCATTTGTGTTTTTCTGAAATACTATTGGAACAGGAGTAGATCTAAACTGTGGAATTTAGAACTGGTGCGGAACTAAAGAAAGGGTAATGCAGCGGGCGGCAATTTCCATTTCCTATGACATCGTTGTGTTAAATTCACCAGTTGCTTGCATGCAAAAGAGATTTGCCGCCGACTAGTAGTGGCTCTAAATGTACTAGAAGCGAACCAATTTAGTACTAGAGATTTTCCCTACAGGGTATACACATACATATGCATGTATGAAGGCAGTTCGCCCTTAAAATACATATACGGATGTGTAGGAATGTTTTAGCATATTTATTTGTCTTACATGTTTTCTCCCTGCTGGGTGTCATGGTGTCCTAATGTAATTGGAAATTGTATGTGAAATAAACAAAGACGTGCATGTTGACAATTCCCTTTTCATAGTACCTTGCCAACGTTCGTTGCCAATTCATACTCGTACACCAGTTTCATCTCATTTTATTGCATAGAGTGCAAATGTTGTATGGAAAATACATACATATTTATGTAAAAAAGTACATCCATGTTCCTTTTCATATATGTAACACACATACTCTTTGTGCTGGCATATGTATTCCTATATGCACATATTTAATTGTAGGGTATATGTATCTAGCGTTTGCATCTCTAATTGCTCTCTAGCCGCTAACCTTTAAAGTGTCGACAGAATGAATAACATTGCAAAATAAAAGATAGAATTGTAAACTTACATATCTACATGTGTGCAGCGCGATATTCTCAATCACGTGTCTCGTTGCGATGTTGCGGTGTCGCAATCAATTCCAATTGTTGCGGTTTCCTTTTGATTTTATCTCTACTTTACTGATAAGTTGTAAATTTCATTAATTTGCTTTAGATAAAAATATATAGTTATTCAGAGTGCGTTTTCTCTGTTAAATCTAAGAAATCATAAGCCATGCACTCACGCCACTGCTTCTAACACGATGCGCCTTGTAACAGGATGGGCTGGTCTGGCAGGAGCCGCAATAGAGAACTCTCAGGAGGCAAGTTAGGCAACTCTGTTGGAAGTACAGGTCTTATCTTAAGAAGGTTATAAGAAGCTCTAAGGGAATTTCATCTCAGTGTTGCTAGAAAGTCTAAGGAAGACCGCAAGGTTAAGAAAATGTCTAGCAAAGAGAATATTCTTCAAGGACAGATTAAAATGAAGGACAGAACTTGAACCCAGAACAGCGACGATTCACTGGATGTACTGCTCACCGTGTACCTTTCCACAGGAGCTCCGGTGCGAAAGCACAAGAAACCATAGGACCTAACTTTTCACATCGATGATGGGAGTTCGATCCTCGCTGAAGTCTAGAGAAGGAAGTCTGATGAGCACATGTGGTATTCTGCAAAATAGCAGCATGCACTTTTAATCCTTAGACTTTGTAGTTTTTCCCATTTTTCTTAAAAAAACCAAATAGTGGTACAAAGCTCAATAACACTGTTGGAATAAATATTATTACGCCACAATAATAAAAATAGTAATTCCTTGCAAAAAATGGCTTCAGCTACACCGTGCGGCAGTTTCATTAGTATTAAGTATCTGAAATTAGGCGTAGCCAAAAGTAAAACCGTGGCAAAATTTATTAAATTTAGCTGGAATTAATTCTTTGCACGTCAGTTGTTTTTATTTGGAACCAACGGATAACAATTGTAAATGCCTTCTTAGACAAGTCCTTCTTCTCCTGGTCTTTTCATCGCAGATGAGGCCATTGTCTTCCTCTGCTACCACTAGTGGGTGTCGAGTCGGATACTATCAGGGCTGAAGCGTCTGTGTCCATTCGAACGAGATGGGGAAGCCAGCGAAACCCCTCTATTTCAATTCGCTGCACTATGTATATGTCGTTATGAACTCATCGTCTTCGCAAATCTTCTGCAAAATCTTTCTCTCAAATATTCCAAGCGTGGCCTCATCGGATGTAGTCATTGTTTATGCTTCTGCGCTATATACCAGCACAGATATGATGGCTGACTTACAAAGTCTTGTTTCTTACAACGAGAAAGTAGTTTATTTCTCAGTTGCCTACTCAGCCTAAAATAGCAATCGTTAGGATTTATGAGTTGACATTATCGTGGGTATAAATTCTGGTTCTTAAATAAGCGAAATCCCCAACGACCTCAAAGTTATAGCTGCCAACAGCGAGGTGAGTACTGAAACGCATAAGCGCTGTACTGGTTTAAGAAAACTTAGTTGAAGTGCGAAAATGATAACAATAGTATCAGATGACAAGTCGAAAATAAATAAATTACGAAGATAAATACGGAAATAAGATTTTTTTTCGAAAAAATTACAAAATAATATAAATAGCAAAAATATAGCATAAACTAGCACAAATTTATAAAATATGCAGCAATAACGAACGACCTCAAAGTTATAGCTGCCAACAGCGAGGTGAGTACTGAAACGCATAAGCGCTGACATTTTGTCTGATGACAGACGATACTTGGTTTAGTCCTCATTCACCACCAGAGCCACGCGCTTTGTTTCTCTTTATAATTTTGAGAAAGCTGAACAGAGTTAGTGCCTGTTCCCCAATATCGGATTAATGAAATTGCACGAAATGGGGTCGTCCAGTCTGAAACCTCGTTTGGTGTCAAACGGCTCGGGCAGGTCCTTCCCTGGCGGAGCTGACGGTATTACTGCACGCTATTTTATACAGACGTATACGTTTCACAGGGGTGCGTATTTTGAGATCGGCAAAAGGAAAAATGTCTATCGATTTTGCTCTCGAGGTTCATTTTCAAGGTTCTTCTAAAATTATACTCGTTCAAAAAAACCAAAAAATCTACACCCTGTGATGGTTGTTTAATTCCCGTTACTACAAATTTCTACTTTTTCTCAATTTTATTTTTATTGTGTAATTCTGAGTAATACTTCTGTAAACTGTCGTCTAAAATTTATAGCCAACTGCTCTAGTTTAAAATAAAATGACATGTTTTGCCCAAAAAAATTTTCAAATTTAATGCTTCGCCCAATTTTAACTGACTGTACTGAAAAAAAAATGTACTACACTAGTTTGGAAAATAATTTTGAAAAGTAGCGCATTTAATAAGGATTCCAAAATGGCACTTTGTCCTGGCCTGTCACCCGTTTCCAGTTTGACGTCGACTTCTGGGACAACCTGTATATCATTATCGCCCTTCATTTGGATTGGGCAGAGCACGTTTGAATTCCTATCTGCAGGAGTCAATGCATTTACCGTTTGTCCTTTTTATATTTGATTAAATTAGCTGGCAGATTATCGGCTGCTGCAGCTTTGTATCCTTTGAGCCGGATCGCGTCATGATCAGGGAACAGAGCATCGATTCTGCTATTATCGATTGGGCCATTGGAGTCTTGTAGTCTTTGAACTTTCTGCTAAAATTGGCGAACAGCTTCGACCCCTTATTTCTTGTGATACCTCTCTTTCCTTTTCAAATTTATGACGCTCTCGCCTGTTGGCATCGCCTTTCTTTTACTCAACAGTTGATTTTTATTCCTCATCGTTCCAATTGTTTCTGCTGGCTAGTTGGAATCCCATTACTTTCTTTGCGGTGGTACGAAGGGAACGATGAATGTGATTCAGTGGGTTGTGTATTGGTTTCTGATGGGCCAGAGCGTGGCTGGAACTTTTCAATGTTCATCGTTCCTTATGTATAAGGACACACACACGGTTTTTGCTGCATAGAGACTTGTAAGTATCTTCGTTACAACAACAATCTATCGCAATATGATCGATTCTGTTTGCGGTCTCGTCACACCGACGGCAGTGGTACTAAAGCCTATTATGTTTCAGGACACAGTGAAGGCTGAATTTACCGATCAGTGGAGGCTGAACTTTCCGACTGAACGACCAAAAATGCCTTCTTTGGACACTCTGGCATTAAATGCGCCTGGCACGATTTTTATACGGTGGCAGGGGGAGCGCTCGTAAAGTCGATCTGAGTGCGCATAAAACCGATCTCATATCGCAGCATCCTTCTTTTCTGTCGGAGCATGGGCGCATATGAGCGAAATGTTGAGGAATGTCGCTTTGATACAGATTGTGGCGAGACGCTGTTTCAGCAGAGTGAACGGCAGTCCTTACGAGGTCATCAACCAGTTGGGCAGAGACAGTTTCTGTATTAAGGGACCGGGCACTCCAGGTGCGTGCCCTTTAATCGTGGCCATCAAAAAATTTACCGGTAAGCTTTCCTCTATCGAAATTGAATTTTTTTGGAAAATTTTGTTAAAATTATACAAATTTGTCTATAAATCAATGTTTAGAACCTAAAAGAGTAATCCGGTTGAAAAATTCTGTTGAATAAAAATTGTACAAATTTGTCTATAAATCAATGTTTAGAACCTAAAAAAGTAATCCGGTTGAAAAATTCTGTTGAATTAGATGATAGCAAATTTAATAAGGTTCACTAAAAAAAAAGAAATTTTTAGATGGGCCAACAATGTCGAAAAACTTGAAATTAAGCAGTGCACTTTTTCAGATTTCAAAAAAAACCGCGTGTAGCCAGTACACGTGAAAGAAGTTAACTTCTTAAACTCAGAAATAACGAAAATGTTTTATGTTTATGTTTAACATAAAAATATTCTGGTTGGTATA
>JAPVRG010274889.1:4710-20248 GCA_029783565.1 Rhagoletis cerasi
CTCCAAACCAAATTTGACAAGGGATGACGGAAATTCGTTCCAAAATACATCATACACCCACCCTGTCGGAAACTACCACAACCAAAAAGAATATAAATATAAACAGAGAAGCTCGACTTAGAATTTTTTTTAGAGAAGGCAAGAGTAAAACTTCAATTAGCCAAGACTTAGGTATAACTCAACTTACCGTAAGAAATCGCTAATGATTACTCAGCACGTCAACTTGAGTCAGAAGCGAAGATATTTTGTATACTTCTAAAGATATATCAGCAGAAAATACTGAAAATTCGCTTTTTAAAATAAATTTATGCAGTTTTATGTACAGTCTGTAATTAATAAATAGATACACTTTTTAAAGTTTCATAAATTGTACTTTATTTACATAAAATTAACACATTCAGACATCTTTAAAAATTAACGGTAATAAAAAGTTCTATAAACACAAGATGCGCTTAACTTTCAAAAGCAATAAAAAATGTTAAAAAAGAGTTTTAATAAAAATAAATTAATTAATTTTAAGAAATGCTTCCACTTTTATGTCCATTTTCCTCGATGTTTGTCTATAATTTTTTCCCCTGTAGGAGTGAGTTCCCTATACAAATGAAGAAGGTAAATCGTCCTTGTGACATTGTGCCTCTTAAATATGTTTTGAGTCTACGGAGTGATGAAAATTATATCTCATTCTCGCATGTTGTTTGAAGACTTACTAGAATGGTAAATAAATTAAATATATAGATATATCAGGGACCGTAACGGTTACGATCTTTATAATAAAAATCATAATTTAACCGTTAAAATTTGATTTCTATTTTTTCGGTCAAATCATAAACGTTATTTGGGATTTTTTTTTTTTTTGCGATCATAAAAGATTTAAAGCGGCCATAAAAAAGCAGTCTCCATTTTAACGGTTAAAAATGATCAAAAAAATAAAAATCCAAAATAACGATTATTTTTTGATCGAAAAAACAAAAATTAAAAATAACGATTATTTTTTGATCTGAAAAATAAAAATCAACAATAACGATTATGTTTTGATCGAAAAAATAAAAAATAACCTTTTTTTGATCGAAAAATAAAAATCATGGGCCCGTAGTTATAGACAAGTTAGAGGCAGGTTTTAACATTTAAAACTGTATTTTAATATAAACGCTCTTTTAACTCTGTCATAGTCAACTTAAAAGACCTTTTATCTTTAAAACGGGGTTTTAAGTTTAAAATGAGGTTGACGTGGTTTTAAGATCTTAAAAGCATACTCTAAGGCCCACTTGTAGAAAAGCGGTGAAATTTCGATAAAGTTTTGTTGATTTGTTTTTTTAAATTTTATACAAAGTTTGAAATTTGGATATATATGGCTTCTGATAGACAATGAGCTGCATATACTTTAAAAAAGAAATAATTAAAATTTATTTGAAAGAACAAAAAATAGCCCTCACTGGGTGACAGTATCATTCTGCCGCGTGTTGTGTATTTCCTATAAAAATTGAATCATTTGCGTTAATAAATTATATTTAACAACATTTTTTATCTACTTGCGCTTTGCTGTGCCATTTTCAAAAATATTTATAAAAGTCGGTTGACACAGGGTGAACTTGTTAAAATATACAGTTTTCTCAAAGGTGATTGGTTACTTTTTTTATTTTATACGAATGGCCCTGTTTTGTGTCAATCTAGCATAAACCTGCCTCTAACATGTCTATAATCGACTAAAACTTAAAGCCTGCTCTTAACTTAAAGATTTATTTTAACTAGAAGAGGTTTTAACTTACGACTATAACTACGGGCCATGATATTTAATGATTATTTTCGGTCCCTGAGAGATATAGTTATCAACATAATTATTTATATATGTGTATATTTGCTTAATTTAATTTTTAGCTGATTCTTAGCCAAAATTTTGGGGGGGTTTGAATGCCAAAACCCACCCTTGTGTGCGCTAATGCACCCAGTATATTCTCGCGATGCCGGTAAGGAAAAAAAATAGTTTTATAAGCACTAGACTAAATGTATATATAAGTATATATATAGTTAAAAAAAGATATAATTAAGCTTTTTTGTCAATTTTTTTTTTTTTCATTCTAAAATACAATGACTTATCCAATTGTCCTCGTATTTAAATTCTCTTACCACTCCAAGTGATTATACTAGAAGTGATACAATTTTGTGAATGGTTTCTCTAGGCGATTTCCCTTTGAATTTCGGAAGTTCAAAGAGAACTAAGGTGTTTAAACAAAATTTATATCCTGCTAAATTGAAAAAAAGTGCAAATATGACCCCTTTTATCTTATCCAAATAGATAGATAAGCAAACTTCTCAAACGGCTCGTGGGGAAATTTGTCAAAGTCGCTAGTTGATGGCATCCCCAATTAAAATCAGTAAGTTATAAATGATAAAAGCCCTCAATATAAAGCTATCGGTTTTGTGCTTGCGATCATATCTTAATCTACGAGATTATGAACAGGATAACTTTGATCCAGTGTTTTGGTCTGAGTAGAGACTATAGAGAATTTTAAAGGGAGTTTCAGCATTCAACGTTTCCGATGATGTATTCTCCTTATATATGGGTTTTTTGATGCAAGCAGTAAAATCAACCAAGCAAGATGACTGCAGAAAAGGCCAAAAGCTTCACAGATTGGATGCTGGCAAACAACTTTATACTCGACCATCGCTAGGCATCGGTCCGATGGGCGATCGGTTTCCTTAAAAGGTACAAAGCCCTGGGGCGGATGGAATCTGGTCAGTGTTACTAGATCAGAGGGGAGAGTTTCTACTACCCTACGTGGAGGACACCATGAGAAACCGACATACTTTGTCATACGTTCCAGAAGTGTGTCAGAGAGGAGAGGGCGGGAAACTGAAAATATAAAAATCGATCTATGTATATGCCGAAGGTTGGCAGGCTAATTAGTCTTACCTCCCTTGTGCTAAGGACAATGGAGAAGATTATATACAAAGTCGTCAATACGATCGCTCTGAAGCGTCCACCGGTTCATCCAAGCTGGCACGCAGGGTGCCTTGAAATCTAGAAAAGGAGTATATATGGGTGCTTTGACAGTACGTCACCTGTGGGGGCTTAAGGCTCAAGAGAGAACAACTATACGTAGTTGAATAGCAGCCTACTTTGAACAGGGGTTGTTGAAATCGAACAAGGAGAAAACGTGGTTCAGCTGTAAACAAATAAGAGATGCCCACGGGTAGCCCAATCTATTGACGCTTTAAGTAAACGATCTTCTTCAGATACTCTAAGATAATAGGATACATTACCAAGGCTACGCGGATTGCAAAGTCAAAATAGCTAGAGTAAAGCTTGAGATTTCGAACGAAAGGATGGTGCGCTGACATGAGGCTTAATAGCTAGGGAACCGGCGGACAGAATAGCCAGGGAACCGGCGGCCACGTATCCAGTCTGGCCGGAGCGTCACCTGGAAACGTATTCAAATACGATCAAAGAAGAGCTCAGAAATATTACAAGAGCAATTAGAGAACAGTCTGGCGTCACGCAGCAGGCAAATGGCTTACTTGATTATATAGTTTAAAGAGATTCCAACCTCTAGTTGTTCTTCCAATTAAGAATTTGACCACATTATGAGCACATTCACTCTCTATCACCGAAATGTGTTCTGAACTGATTAGGAGTCTTAGCTTTAACAGAAGACCAGAAGGACTATAGTTTGCATTGCATACCTCATATTAATATCTGTATCCATTCTATCTTCACTATCAACATTATAATCCTCTCCTTAATTACAGCCGCTCGCCACAGCGCTTACTTTGTTTGCATTGCGCTTCGCCATAATTTATCGCACGCATTTTGCATTTGTAATTCATTATGACTTCTGATTAATTCTTACTACTTAAGTATGCACCAGCGTCTACCTGAAGCACGCGCAAATCTGCTGCTGCAGCTATTTCTACTTCTATTTACTCACTAAATATGATGCTTGCCACTTGCACTGCGAGTATAAGATGCAGAGCTATGTAGATAGAAGTGATACGCTCACGCGTACCACTTAAAGGAGCATTGACTGCCGTTGTACTGCAAATGCGAATGCGAGAATGCGCGTTCACGAATGTAACAATGGCTTTGACTTTGAATATGGTTTTTTATTGAAGTTTCAGCAACGACGCTTTTGTTGTTACCGCTGTCCATCTATGTTCTTTGACAAAGGAAAAATAAGCGGCGTAAAACGCACAAAACAAAAGCTGTTAACATAAATGCTGCGCGCTTGTCGCTCTTGAATTGCGTTTCGCATTTCACTTTTCTGTACGCCTAGTTTGTTGCCTTCCTGAGTACTAAAGCCTTTGACTTTTTTGCCTAAGTGCTGGTGTAATTCGAGCGGCGCTATTTTTTGCATACCTGCCTCTCCGAAGCTTACTTGTTTGCACATCCTCTTTCTTGCCCCAACCATCGTACATACATTTCGAGTGCGCATTTGTCGCTGCTTTGGTGCTTCCTCGCTTTATGTCATTACTCTATTTATTTACCTTTCCTGTTTTTGTATTTTATGGAGTCATACTTAGCCACCGCCGTTGTTTGTTTAGCTTTATTTAGCATTCCAAATGTAAGGTTGCACACTTAAATCTGTATCGCTTGCAATGTTTTTCTGCCGACCACTTCCTCCACTTTTCGTCTGTCTTACCCACCACCGTTCTGGGCAAATGATTCGCTCACGTTATTGTGGTTTCAAGTGTTTGACTAATTGCATTCATTTTCGGTTTTGTCCGCCGAGTTCCAAGCATGAAAAGCAATTCCAACTCACTCTGCTTTCATTCGACTTATCAGCTCGGCATCTTGGCCTGCATTTAGCCGGTTTCTGATGTATGTTCAAGCTGTTCTTGATAACCAAGTTCTTTGTTACACATCTACTTGTATAGTTTGGGCAACAAGAATCATTGTTTGTTGTCGTTTTTTCTTTTAATTCACTGCGTTTTTTCCAAGTTCGTGTGTTTCCTTGAGTTATTGGCTGATTTTTTCTGAAACTATCCGTATGTGATTACAAGAATTAGTGCAACGCTCTGCTTTGTAGATTTTTACGAGCGATAATCTTGCTGCGATTGCATTTCGCTACACATAAATTAGGCGACGATATATTGCTGTGATAATGACTACATGTGGTGCAGTCGTTCTGCGTATGCTCTGACGACGATCATGACGAATATTTACCTACAGCGTTGCTGCGAACAAAAAGCTACATACAAGAAGAGTTAGATTTAGTTTTCTCTAGCTGAAAAAATTCTTGCAAAATGGTGTACGAAATAGAAATATCTTAAGGAGCTAAATTACTCTGATAATCGCTCACGAATAATCAAAGTTTTGTTCCCAGCTGATAAGAGTATTGAGTGCAATGTGGTATAGTCGTTCATTTGGGTATGCAGTTACAATTGCACGGCTATACCCAAAAAGGGGCAACGGGGTCAGATAAGCGACAAATGTCTAGAGAAAGCGATTTCTCTAGACCTGTCCCTACATGTCTTTAAAGTATCCCGATTTTCTGGCGGATCTTTGTAGACCCCTTGGTTGAGTTTATTTAGCCATCTAAGTTCTCGAATGAGTGGTCACCCATAAATTTGAAATGCTTTTCCTGGATTTCACAATCCAGCCATTGGCAACTGCTCCTCAACTCGCGAAAACAAGAAAGCAGAAAATAACTAAAGGTTTACTAGAGCCATTTCAGCTACAGTAATCTGTAAGTCAATAGGCCTCTCTCAAAGACGGTTTACGAGAGATGACACCAGATTCTGTTCCAATATCTTTTCTGATGCCCATTTTGAGGATCAGAATCTTATCATCGCTTACAACGGTATTAAGTTGTCAGTAACTTCTGTTGGAAAAACCGATTTCGAAATTATTTAGGAGGTCAACTTCCGTGATCATGATAAAAATTAGGTTGATGTCTATCTATTTTATGGAAGTATGTATAAAATGATAGCCGTTTTCTTTGTTATAACTTGGCTCAAAAACTACTCAATGGATTTAAATCAAATTTTCGGAGGTTATTCTTTAGCTGTCTGGTTCAACCCAGGCTACCAAATAACTCCCCAGGTGGCGCTGGGGTAAAAAAAAGATTTACCAAGTATAACCTTGTCTTGTAAAGAAAATGCGTGAAAAGGCCCGACTTTTTTTTAAATTCGAAAAAATATCTGGTGTCATCTTTGCTTATCAGGGAGCTGAGGTAGCAGTCCCAGAAGAAAGAGACTCACTTTGGCAATAAAGAGATTGTCCTTTATGATATCACATTCTGAACGGAACCCACTAATTAATCGATGGAGTGCCTCGAGCCAATAATGAAATTACGAACTCGGCTAATCTCGATGCCCAAGGGCTTCACAGTGCTATTAAAGATGTGCGAGCCAAAGTATTTCAACCTACACAAGTCTCGCGAACTCCACCTCGTCATCTTCCAGGCAACTGCGATACATGGAAAAAGATAATATATTCAGCCTTACTGCGTGAATACTTATTGGACAGTGACCCATGAAAACCCCCACCAAAATTGAGAGTTGCCGCTTGGTAAGTACGAGGAGTGCCCTCGACCGCCTCCTGTCCACCCTCGGCCAGAAGGGCCTTGTAATCGCGCTTGTCCTGGTTTTCGCCTAGCGCTCGTTGAGCTGACATGAGACCCACCTATTCAGGAGTGAACCACAGGCGATCAATGGCACCCCCAGCCCCTCCTTATCCAGGGATAACATTTCAAGAGTACACTTCCTAGCCAATTCGTCACCCACACAGTTCTCCTTAATATCGCTATGAGCTTTTTGACATAATTTAATAAAAAAAAATTGCTTTTTGATATAATTTTAAGTGGAATATCTGTCAAAACAGCTGCCACTAACTTTAGAGTCGAATTTCGATTCTGAATATGCCCCAGTAATTCATATTTTAGATTTTCATACGAAAACAACCAGCGCAAAATATGTATTCAGTACATTTCTATAGATAGAAAGACATCTTTCCTAGTTTGTCGATCTGCCAAAAGTAAATTAGAAACAACAACTTGGCTATAGTTTGCGACATAGGTTATGTGAGGTAAAGCTGGCTGGTCACAACGTGGCTCCGCAGAGACCATTAAAGTCCATAGCATTACCAGATGAACCACGACCAAAGACCTAATAACTGAGTACAGGGAGTAATAATGAAGAACATCTCAGTCCTCTTGGCAAACTGTTACAATTTTTTCTTTCCTATTTTGTCGGCGAATTCCACCTTCCACACCTGCTGCGCCTTCTGGATTCTGTACAGGCCAAGCTTCCGTTTCATCGCTTGCGGGAAAATCGGCATTTCATCCATCAGCGTAGTTTCCGATAAAGCGCTTTATTTGGCGAGCCTCTCGCGCTGCTCTTTTCCCATGATACCGGTGTGCCCCAGTACCCAGCTCAGTTGTACGTCTATTCCAGTATGTATCACATCTAAAGCTGTGCGATAGTGGCGCCTTTATCGCAGCCTGACTGTCGATATAGAAATTCGTTTATTTGTTTGGTATCTATGGCTAATACTTAAGAACCTCTGACTCCACCGATCCCCCCTTTGATACGGCTGTGTGTATGTATGTAAATAAATGTGTCACGAAAAATTGGAAACTGTATGACACTGTAAGTAAACAGTTATTGAGTGGATTAGATCCTCTTATGGCTAAGACCTTCATGTAGGGCTACGTGGTTTGCGTACAGTTTGGTTGGGGCCTAAAATTGTCTGTTCCATAGAGGTAGGAGCAATATTTCTTATATCTGCGCATATTTTGCAACACTTTTTTCGAACGTAATAAAGCTATGAGCAATTATTTTGCCATGCCATTTACAGCTCGCGCTCTGAAACCGATATTTTCTTTAATTTACAATCTCAACACCCTCCAGCCTTATTTGCAGCAAATTACTCATGACTTGATTAACAAATTCGTTTTAAAATTCCACTTTTATTACGGTAATTTTTCTTCTTAGTTAACATAAGAAAGCTAACTTGAGCGGAAAATTCTTAAATGTTCGAGGCATTGTTGATTAAGCGCTCAGCCTGCTGCGAGGCGCGCATGCAACCCAATCATTTTGTCGATATTTTTCATGTCATGACAACACAGACACAAACACACACACACATCCATATACACATATGAGAATGCTAATGTGTAAGCAGCAGTTTCGTATACGGCCTCTGATATTCGAGGACTATGTCACCAGAATGAAGCGCAACTTATTTCTTCAAAAATCTGCTTGTCCTTGCCTTCATTTGCGAGATTAATTGCTAATCTGTCCCCAGCGGGCGGAGTAATGTTTCGAGACGGCCGGATTTTGGCGGGTAGACGCTTTGGCTCCGAAGACGTCTTTACAAAGCAGCGGAATAAGTCGCGCTATTTGATTGCTATGTGGAGACGCAGCAAGGTGTGCATAGAGCGGGTAGGCGTTGCTAGACTGCCATGAGTTATATTGCAAATACATATATATATATGTACATTAGGTTGGTCCTTAAATGTATGAAGAATATTTTTACATCAGATTTCCTAAACCTCAACCCCTACACCGATGCTAATATAGTCAAAGATATCACACATAAATGTTGGTCCCGATCGGAGACCGTTTAGGCGTGTCACACAGGGGTCAAACTTCAGATTCCTCTATGGAGACTCAAAAAATTAAAATTAATTTTTTTTTATCTAATACCAAAAATCGATACTACTAACGTCGAAGATATCACATATAAATATTGGTCCCGATTGGAGTCGGTTAAAGTGTGTCGCACTGGCGTCAAAATTCAGATTCCTGTATGTTGGGTCTCCATAGTGGAATCTGAACTTTGCCCCCTGTGCGACACGCCTTAACCGACCCCAATCCGGACCAAAATTCATATGTGATATCTGCGCCTACGGTAATATCGATTTTGAGTATGAGATGAATAATATAAATTCTTTCAGTCTCCATAGCGGAATTTGAACTTTGACCCCTGTGCGATACGCCTTAACCGTCTCCAATCGGGACAAAAATTTATATGTAATATCTTTGACCATGGTATTACCGATTGAGGGGGTGAGACTTAAAATTTCATTTTAAGGACCACCCTAATGTACATATGTGTGTAAAGGCTGCATCCTTACGAAATTTATGTATGTATATATGTATGTGTATAGAGACATCTACTTTGTATGCATAAATTTATATGTCTATATATTTTATGTTGGCACCTCTTCAGCGTACAAATTGCGCGCTTTAACGCCTACTTTTTACGAGCTTTTTCTTTGCGCATATGAATGAGTCTTTGTTTTTTAAGTCTCTCCTATGCTGTATTCCTTTAATGCGGCTAACTACATATCTACATTTTCTTCTGCAAACATTAATTTGTGTTTGTATATACATTGGTCTTACCTTAACTTTACAGCCACTTTTATCCAATTTGTTGCACCACAAAAATTGTTATCATTGTTGTTGTTATTGTCATTGAGATTAATGCTATGATTTAACTCATTTACTTGCTTGTATGTATAGTATGTATGTGTGTATAATATAAGTGTCTGTATGCGCCAATCTACTTGCAACATGCTTGCAAATAGTCGCATTTTTCCTGGAATTAATTAAGTTTTATTTGTAAATTTTAAATGCTTGCACATTTTTAGCTTCATTTTTGTTGCAACATGCAGCCATGCCACATATGTAGTTAGCTGCACTCTACAGCTCAACCACTCTTATTGCAACATCACCTTCCCTGGGGGCGCAAAGGCACTAAATGCAATGAATTAATCTTTGGCATTCCATGCTTTGAAGCGATGGCTTGCATTGAATATTAATGAATTAATTTCCATGGTAAACAATGCGCATTTACACACACATGCACATAGCAAAGGGAAAGACAAGTGTATGTTGCAACTAAGTATAAAAATGTGCCACAAATTGGTTAATGGCTAAGGGGGAAATTTTTTTTGTACATCTAAGCGGCATTTGAAGTTGCCTGCTAGAAGACTATTTATTATTTATTCCTTGAGAGTAGTTTTCTTTTGGTACTTTACTAGTTACTTAAGAAGTGTGGGCTGGAGGATTGATAAAATGAACTAGTAAAACTCCTGAAACTCAAAACTCAAACTCCTCGGGAATTTAGTGTTTTATATTTTCAATCAGCATCCTTCGGACGGAGTGGTAAACATATATGTATGTATGTTACAGGAAACAAGATTATTCAGGGTTTATTAAACAGTTCTTTTACATGCATACATATATTGATTTAATGTATGATGTATGCCCTAAATAACGTAACCAATCTTGAACAACGTAGATAAATACAATAGATTAGTATAATCTGCATTCGCGGAGCAATCCGAACAGTAACAAATTATGCTTTAAATGTCCTTATGGATCTTCTGCCTCTGGATTTAGTTGGACAAGGTGTGGCAACTCTTACTGCTGTTCGTTTGAAAGCGACATCTTTATGGTAGCCGGAACTACTCTTGTATTCTGGACAAAAGATTTCTTCCGGGAAGTACGGACCGATGGGTGCAAACTGTGGCTTAGGAATAAGATTTCTCTTTGGAGAACCCAAGCAGGGAAAAGTTGGTGGAAAGTTGTTGCACTTCACCTTGTAGCATTGAAATTTTCACAGATGGAAAATGGGGAAGATAAGTTTTCTCGCAAATCACTTCGTTTACCAAAGTATGTTTCAGGCTGACGCTTCAGTTACTATGAGGATTAAATGTGTCTGTCTGATATGTAAGCAACTATTTCCTTAAATTGCCTGGGGACCAATGGGGACCTTTTTTGACGACCTATATATGTTTATGAAGTATTTGATATAAATTCTAGTTAGCTGACGAGGTTGGTCAGAGATTCTATTCTAATGAAAAACCTAAGTTGAGCTGGGCTCTGGAGACTGGAAGCTCTATATCAACGTAGACCCATTTCTTCCACCATTGCCATTCTCTTAGCAAAGCGAGGTTAGCTTCGTGGAATTCCCATACAGTCACGATAGAAAAACATCCCACTAGAGAAAGTTTTCAAAGCTTCCTCAAGATTTTGTATGAGCTCGCACCGAGTAACCGAGCTCTCTCTGATCAACTACGTATATGTGCCATACCGTTTAGTCAAATCTCTACTTCACGCATTCGAAATCAGTTTAGTTTTTTAGCTAAGAGACTTGCTGGCAGTTCGATGCCCAAAAGCCGGTCACGGTCAATTTGTGGGCCGAGAGAGAATCGTTTAATGCTTTCTATAGAAAAGTAGCTGATTATCATTGAAATTCACCAGGGAATCTACGTTTTCTCTTCAAGACTAAGCAGGATTTTTTAACCTTGCCTAAAAAAAATGGTTACGAAGTTAATTTCTCTCCGTGAGCTAATGAAGTATATTTCTGCCTTAAAACTGTCTTTATCCTTCCAAATCTGCCCTGTCCTAGGACAAAGGTATGTGCTCCGCGGGGCAGCTAGCTATACCAAATTATCGCCTACATTTTAACTTCATAACAAAAGTGATAGTTATCCATTCTATTATCTATTCATCTGCTGGTAGAAGTGTACACGGTCTTTCGAAAAAGGGGGGTAGTACTGCTTATTTTGAATCTCGAAATCCTGGAAAGCTGCTATAGTTTAATGTCCTCACGCCTTCTTGCCCTAAGTGTAAAGGAGCTAATATTACGTCACCTTTCTTTTAGCGCCGTGTTTGGACACAGCTGGCTCGAGGGTCTTATAATAGAGTTTAAACAAGTCTAAGGCCCATCTAACAGAGTATACAAATTTAGCAGGCTTCAATTCTAATTCAGCCGGTTTCCTTATTTGATTACAGTGATCCATGCCTTGTGGCGGGGCATTCAAGAAATGGGTGGTTAGTAAGTTCATAATAAAAATGGAATCCTGAGATTTGGGAAATATGGACAAATGCCGTTTTTGTCAATACAGAAATTTTTTTAGCTCTTGCCTCTTTAATTCGAAAATCAGTTCGAAAGCGCCAAACATCCAACATCACCGTGGTCTCTCCAACTTTTCATTAGAAAAAACCAAATCAACTCAACCAACTTAGTAAATCAGCAAAAATTAAGGCATAAACAACTTTAACTCACCGCAACCGAATTATTTATGGATTTATGGGCAAAAATGTGCTCAAACGTAGATGAAGTGCAAAAATTTCGCAAACTAAGAAATGAAGAAAAAATAATAAACAATGAAAATGGCACAAAAGACATACGACACAGAAAGCGGAAACGGGAGTAAGAAAAGTATAAAGGCAAAAGGATAGCGCAAATACCGCCAACACAAGCAGGCGACCACGCCCCACGTCAACCAAAGCCCCAACAACAGTAAGCAAGCAACAGCAATTACACGAAAACGCATATATCAAAAAAGCGAATACTGAATGGGTCATAACTGTTTTGGCCACAGAACAGTTGCGCACAGAGTCATTCATTCACCCGCGCACTCACTCACTCAACCCACGGCTGCTCAATGCAGTCAACGCGTTCCTTTGATGGGTTCACTTGGGTCTTCGCCAGACCAGCCTTGTCACAGCGCAGAGAATTTACCGGGTAAATTTTGCGGATTTTCGACCGCTTTTTCAGCTATTATTTATTATTTACTACATAATTATTATTATTGTAAGCGCGTCGGTATGTTTGGGTATTTAGTAGTAAATCTTGTATTTGGCTTTGTGTTGGGCTTGGCGGCGGCTTTCGGTTGAGTTGGAATTTTTGGTGTTCGCTCAATTTGTTTTATTTTATTTCTTGGTTACTTAATTTATTTTCTCTCCTTCGTGTGAATTAAATTTTGCGGTCAGCGACTAATTTTGATTTGTGTGCTCACATTTTACCGATATATGTGCATACAAGAGATGTATCTCTGCTAACCAGAGATGTTAAAAATACTTGTAAAAAGTATTAATACAAAATACAAATACCTTAGGTGCATAAAAAGTATTTGAAATACAGATACAAAATACTTTTACGAAAAGTATTTAAATACAAAATACAAAAAAAAGTATTTTGAAAAACAAATACATTTGAAAATTTTTTTTAAATCGCATGTATGTACATATAAATCCTGCGTCAAAATTATAAGCGCACCACATTTTGACAGGTATTAATAAATATTTTTTTTTATTACATTTCTATTATTTTTTTATAAAAAAAATTTATTATTTTTTAACAAAAGCCGTAAAATTCAAAGTTTTAATCTTTCTTTTTTAGCTTAGACTTACCGTTAATGTTTGGCAATTTTTTTTTGTTAAATGTGCTGTTCATTTTCTTCCATATAAACAAATCGTTGAATATACTTTTTATGGAAGAAAATGCACAACACCGTTAGCAAAAAAAAATTGACGAATTGCGGCAGCTTATTCCGCCGATTTTTGATTTGCGCTTTGCATGGCTTTCTTACATTTTTGGTAATCCGAATAAGATAGTTTGCAAATGTCAAAAAAATTTATGACAGTGTTGTAAGGAAAACCTTTATGATATGCCGAATAATGAAGAACTGAAAAAGTATTTTAAAATACGAAATACAAATACTGCTTTAAATAGTATTCAAAATACATATACAAAATACTCTTGAGATTGCAAAAAGTATTTAAATACATAATACAAATACGTATTTTGTATTTTAGATACTTGTATTTGAAGTGCTTAACATCACTGTTGCTAACGCATGTGTTTATGTCCATATAATTTGAGAAATTTCAATTTTTCTTCTTCGCTTTGTCATTAGTTCATTACAAGTTGTCTCGCATAGTGCGGTGGTTTCCTATATTGTTCATGCAATTGCAAATGGGAAGTCATAAACTTTCTTGCGGTTTTCCTGTATGAAAATGATGAATGTGGTTGAAAAGCATTTCACTTGAAAAGCATTTCACTTGCCGCGCTTTGTATAACGGTTATGAAATGTTTTTAAGTAGAAAATTGTTTCTTCATTCGCGGTTAGGAATGTGTTGAATTGATTAACTGATTTGGAATGCTCTACATAAATTATCGCATGTCATACAAACATGTTTACCTATATACACATCCACATACAATCCATTTGACAAGCCATATTCTTTGCGAGGTATGCGCGCCTTACGATTTCTTTGATCCATTGTTCTTGGTAGCTTTTATGGTAGGAAACACCATTGAATTGATTATTCGGTAATTAACTTTCATAACATTTTGCAGTAAATTAAGTTTAAAACTTTTTTGAGTGAAAATGCCCAAAATGATTCATACAAATTTTCAGCGAAAATTGCACTTTTCTTGGCAAGTAAGTAGCCCCAACCATTTGAGGTTTGGTTTGACGATATCCTTGGATTTTCAGACTTGGGTATGTATATGATGCTTTCAGCGCATCGATCATGCGTAAAGAATAAATTTCCTTTTACGATACGTTCGAACAAAAATTCAAAATATCTAAATCTCTATGCCAAAAAAATATCAAATGAGTTACGCATTCTTTCTTTTCTGCATTCGCTTTTAACAAAATTACGAACCAAATATTGGCCTAAAAGTATGCAACAAAAAAGCCCAATAAGACTAATGGCTTAGCTTACTATTTCGTTCATGTATTGCCTTGGCCTATAAGCATGTTGGCACTTCTCACACAATGCATGAAGTTATTTGATATAATTCAAAGTTTCTAAGTTGCGGGGGTGCAGCTACTTTTTGTGATTTCAAAGGTGCCCTAAATTCGATGACAAAGTGGTTAATTTTGAATACCTTATTATCTTATTTTTGAAAGCCTTTTCAAGCTCTTTACGCACAGAGAAAATCTGGTGCCTAATGTATTTGGCAATGCTGAAGTGAAGTTTAGTTGGCCGACAGGCAAAAGGAAACCACCGTGCAGGAACTCAGAAATCGAAAAGGCTCGAAAATACTGTCGAAGGCCACGAAGGTCCACGGCAATAATGCTAGCTCTAGCGAATCTAGTAATCGAGTTACAGTTATGCCGAGTTTCCGCTTGACATTAAAATGACAAAGGATTGCTGCCAATTAAAAAATGCAATGTGGAAACGAAATTTATGATTTCTTTAAATTAGGTAATGGCTAAAATATTTGTAACACGCTTATATTAGTTTCACTTGTATGTTTGTTTGCTTGCTTGCTTGTTTTTTTGTTTGTAACTTTTACCTATCCACATAAGTGGCACATCATCTGCTGCATACATTTAGGCGTGTATAGTTCTCCAAGCGGAGACAAATGCCGGAAACAGTAATTGCACCAAATAGTACATGCACGATCGATATCAAGGTTGAAGGCCTAAATTTAGTTTGTCATTAGGCGCCTTAAAACAGTTTCCGATAAGATTTTTAAGGTTTTAAAAAATCGCCATGCTTGAAAGTTGCACATAAAAGCAAAAAAAAAATAGAAATAAATATAGTTTAAAAAAACTAAAAACACGCTTTTATAATAGAATAAACTAAAAAGTAGAAAATAATATTAATGTATAAATTAATAAACAATAAATAGTATTATTGTGGAAAAAAAGTGTGGGGCGCTTTTAAAGAACGGAAATATATAGCATCCCACGCTTTTTTTTCACAATAATACTATTTATTGTTTATTAATTTATACATTAAAATTATTTTCTACTTTTTAGTTTATCCTATTATAAAAGCGTGT
>JAPVRG010274890.1:0-11588 GCA_029783565.1 Rhagoletis cerasi
AAATATGCAGATTTACCAAATATAGGGGTATAGTAATACCGTCTTATGCAGAAGTAAAATGAGTAAATTAACAAAACAGGCGAACTGCACAAAGCTTATTCTGACAACTTTCACTGCAAGTCGCCACGGGTTGCCGTGGTCCGAATTGCATAAAATTTGTTTCGGATACTTTTCAAGATAAAACCAATAAAATGAGGGAGTATGCGTCAAAAAAAACAACTTTGGTTTTTTGGGACAGTCTAATATACATATATTGTATTATATTTTCCAAAAAGTACTCGAAGTATAGATAGCATCTTTGCTTTTGGTTGTTGATACGAGTACAAGAATCGATTCGAGGTATTGTCATAACCCTATTTATTGACAATACAGATCCTTCGTTGGATATCAAGGCAGACGTTGTTATACGGTAACTGCTGGTTTCCTGGTACTAATTCGAAATTACAGCTATCAACTGTAACGTGGGTGCCTACATGCGCATGTACTGATTGATTGTTCGCCCTGCACGTTTTGCTTCTTCGTATAATTCCGTGAGGGCAGAATAGACCACAATGCGCGGTTGTTGAGACCGAAGTTGCCAATATCATCGGCGTACGCCAGTAAATGTACGTTCTTATTTAAAATGATATCTGCGCCACTGCGGTTCAGTTTTGCAGCTCTCATCTTCTTCTTATTTGGCACTGCAACCGTTTGTCGGTTTAGGCCGAGACCAAAAAGCTTCGCTCTTGCTTTCGTTGCCATCACCTTATCGAATAACAGATTAAAGAAGTCCTACAATGGAGAGTCACCTTGTCTGAAATCTCCTTTGGCAACTATTTCCCGTTCTGTTGGAAGTGGCTTTTTAATCAACAAAGGGATGATGATGGTGTACGTCGATTCTCGTCTCGCGTTCTTGGCAAAGATTTGACGTATGGTGAATACTTGGTCTTCGGTGGATTTACCAGGACTTAAGCTACATTGATAACATTCAATTAGTTTTTTATCACTGGGCTTTAGACTTCCTTGTTAAGGCCTTTGAGGCGTTTTTAAAAAGGCTGATTCATCTCATATAGATTCATAAGGCAGGGTCACCCTTCTTATGGATTGGGCTGCGCAAACTTAAATTCCAATTAACAGGCATGCTTTCGTCCGACTATTGCTGCCCACTGGGTGAAAAGTCGATCAAATGTACTCCATCAAAAAATAGGGGCTACAAAAAACTTTACTTGAAAGAAATTAAGAAAACCCCAAAAGAGAGCGCAAACTGCCCAACAGCCACTCCCCTTAGGTAATTGAATCAAGTAGAATGTGTGGCACACAGCTGCTCTGTCACTGCAACTAGGCGTATTTGTCCAACTACAAGACTCACACACACAAATCTTGGCATAAGGATCAGCAAAGGGCGATTACAAGAGCAACACCCAATTGCACCTTCCATCTGCATTATCATTAGCCTTTAAGGCGAGGCGATGTGCAGCGCACAGGGAAAGCAGGTCAGTTAAGTCCATTTGGTAAATATGCAAACTTCAGAAATGTGTTTGTGTTTGTACGAGTGTTAACAAAAATGGTTGCTGTAAATGGCAGCCAGCAGCAATACATCCAACAGCTGCTGCTTCTTCTTCTTCCTTCGCTTCTTCGTTTGCCCATTTTCGCTGATGCTGCTGCTGCTGCTACGATTCAGCAAACCGATTGTCCGTCCGTATCCGTTTTGTGAATCAATTCGGTCGGTTAGTTGGATGTTCGGCAGGTACGAAGTGTAATAAAATAGCGTTTCGGCTGCCTTGTCCTTGGCATCGTCGGCATCGATATATGCAATTGAGAATTTCTTTCATTTTGGTGCTTTCAATTTTCCACATAAATAGACAAACATACGAAAGTGCTGTGCGCGTGTGCGTGTATGTATTGGTTTGCAATTTTTTTGTTTACTGAGCACACACAGGCATACATACATACATGCATAGGGAGAGTATGTATGTGCATCAATGCTTGTGGAAAATTTTACATGCCCACGCTGGTTGTTTAATTGGCTAACAGATTGTCTAAATGTTTGTGTACCGAAATTCTTCACAGTGCTCACGAAAACTCACGAGTACGTGCAACGGATTATGTTGCAAGCTTTTTTTGCAAACTTTTCTCATTGACAAATTTACTTTTCACTCTCACTTTTTCTCATTGAACTTCACAAATTTCAACCTAACTAGGGAGGGCTTTCTCTCGGCGGCGCAAGCACTCTCGCGCTCTCTGCGCGCTCACGCTGCGTGGCCTGGCCTGCTCTTTAAAATCAAGAGCACACTTTTGTACATTTCTATTTTAATGTAGCCACACCGCGCGCCAATGAAAACCATTTAGGCTCATATCATGAATGACTACTTCGGCAAAGTTCAGCTATCCGCCTCATTTCCCATTCAGCAGCAACAAAGTATATTAATGGCAAAAACAACACACGAAAAGTGAAAGTCGTGCATAAAAATGTGGCGCATGCGCAGAACGAAACCAACACCAATAATCATAGATTCGTATTCTTAATTCAGCCTCCTAGTAGTTCCTATAACTACATACACCCCAACCAACAACTCCAACTCGCAACTCCATTCGACACAATGCGATGGCCATAAGCGCCATATATGTATGTGGCACAGCAAACGTTGAAAGGAACAACGGCGCCTTTCATGCCAAGCCACTTTTAACCTCTAACCCAACGACAACTCAATGCTCTTTTGAACGAACGCCCGTTAAAGAAAAGCTCCGATTTCATTCATTAAATCCACATAGGATGGTGCGGATATGTATTATAAATTAGCTAATAGCAAATTCTCCAAGCAAGCAACATAACGAAGTGAAGCTTTTCTCTGCTTTTTCTATATCACCTAAATACCTCTTTATTCAGAACACATAGCTACATACCTGTCACTCGTACTGATTAATTTTGTCATTTTTTTTTAATTTACCATCCATCCGCAGCTCTAGGTGCGAATGACGATACGACATCGGCGTGGCCAAGCATATCTATCGTGCAGAGCGAAGTCAAGCATGGCTCGGCACGACAGCTATTGGGCTCCAGTTTCATGCGCGACAGCATTGCGCTCCAACAACAGCACAAACAGCAGCACCTCTTTCGCTCTGGCGCTGGCGGCGGTGTCGGCGGTGTCGGCGGCGGCGGCAGTGCCTCGCGCAAGCAAAATCAGAAGCAACAGGACTCACACGATCAACATCATGTAGACGATAACGACGAGGACAGCTTCCACGCCTCTGACTTCCCTCCGCATGAACATCCCGACGACGAGTACTTCGGCCAATATGCGCCCGAATTCGACACCACTGAGTCACAGCAGGCGCCGCATGAAGCGAATTCTGCACCGCAAAATAATGCCGGCGCTGGTTTTAATGGTGAACCACCGCGTCATCGTGATATTGGCGCGCGCAGCGGCATCAGTCGCACAGATCTCTATGGCGTGCGCGAATCCGGTGATCGACGCGAAATGACGCGGGGCCGCGAGGGTTACATGAATATGTTGCATACCAAGGAGAAGGTGTTTCGGCCGTTTGTTTCGCTCGTGCACGACGAGCCGCGTCTGCTGAGTCCCAATGATGGTTACGCGCATACCTGTCAGAATATGTGCGGCGAAATGCAATGGCAATGTCCCACAACATGTACCTGTATTGATCAGCATGCGCGCTGCGACAAGAATACGGACTGCGAGGATGGCGCCGATGAGTTCGATTGTGAGGTGATCGGCGATATGTTGCACAAATTGCAAAAAGATTGCGAACAGACGGGCATGCATGTGATGTGTCCGCGTACATATCGTTGCATTAACAAGGAGTGGCTGTGCGACGGCGACGATGATTGTGGAGACTATTCGGACGAGACGCATTGCGGTGCGCGTACCAATTGCACTGACGAGGATCAGTTCGAGTGTCAGAATGGCTTTTGTATACCGAAGCAGTGGGTGTGCGATGGCGAAAATGACTGCAAGGACTTCTCTGATGAGGCGCATTGCAATCGGACGAGGTAAGAAAGCGAAACGTGTTGGTATTTGCTAACAGTAAATAGTCAAATGAAATGGTTGGAATAACCTTCGCTGACAATCCACTTCCATTTGTGGTCTGTGCAACTAACCCGTGATCAAAGTTATTGTCCTTGCTCACCTCGCTTTTAAATTGCCTATTTAACCTTCAGCACATGTCTCTCCCTCTTTCTCTATCTTTCTCTCACTTTAGTTGCTCTCCCGAACACTTCACCTGCAATGACGGCTACTGCATTTCGATCGCCTTCCGCTGCGATGGTGAACGCGACTGCAATGACAACTCGGATGAGCTAAAATGTCCGGCTGTCTTCAATCGCTGTCCGGAAGGTGAATTTAAGTGCCGTGGCGGTCATGGTGGGCCCAGCGGTCAATGCATTTTGAACCGCTTTCACTGCGATGGTGACAACGACTGCGGCGATTGGAGTGATGAAGAGGATTGCCCGCAGAAACCGTCCGATTGCACCTCCAATGAGTACAAATGTGCGGATGGCAGTTGCATACCACGGCGCTGGAAATGCGATAAGGAACAAGATTGCGAAGGCGGCGAAGATGAGCACGATTGTGGCAGTATGATCACAGGGCTGCCGGCAAAGTGTGGATCGGACGAGTTTACGTGCAACAACGGACGTTGTATATTGGTAAGTGGAAGGCATAATTCAAAAATGTTGACATGTAGTACGTAAATTATTTTATATGTACTAGAATACTTGGCTTTGTGACGGTTATCCTGATTGTTCCTCTGGCGAAGATGAGGTTGAATGCCATCTACAATGCGATGCTGGTCAATTCTTGTGTCCCGCCAAGAAGAATTTCACGAATTTGAAGTATGAATGAAGTACAAATTTGATAGTATTGCCTACATTTGATAACCTCTTCGTTTTCAGAATCTGCGTGCACCAAAAACATGTATGCGATGGGCAGAATGATTGCCCGTTTGGCGAGGATGAGGTAAACTGTCCACATCCGCGCACCTGCGGCGAGAGCTCACGCTGCGAGCAATTGTGCATTACCACCGCGAAGGGACGTGAGGAGTGCGCCTGCAATCTTGGCTTTCTTATGCACGAGAATCGCCGAAAGTAAGTATGTAGTAAAGTGAACGAGGCCAGCAGTTAAATGTCTCTCTCTCTCTCCCTCTCACAATAGTTGCACTGACATCGACGAATGCCAATACATCACCAGCCCAGTTTGCTCGCAGAAGTGCCAAAACACACAAGGCTCTTTTATTTGCTCTTGCGAAATAGGCTACGTATTGCGTCCGGATTTGCGCACTTGTAAGGCACTTGGTGGTGCCATGACGCTTGTTGTGGCCAATCGCTGGGACATCAGACGTGTACAGCTGAGTAATAATCGCTACTCGGCTGTAGTCAAGGGATTGCATAATGCTATTGCGATCGACTTCCACTACCGCAAGGGGCTGCTCTTCTGGTCGGACGTTTCCACAGATGTCATCAAAATGGTCTACATGAACGGGTCACGCTTGCGTGATGTCATTAAGTGGGGTTTGGAGTCGCCTGGTGGTTTGGCGGTCGACTGGATACATGATCTGCTCTTTTGGACTGACTCGGGAACGAGGCGCGTAGAAGTTTCCAACTTCATGGGGAATTTGCGTGCGGTGATAGCATCAAATGATCTGGACAAGCCGCGCGCCATTGTTATACACCCCGGCGAAGCGTTGGTATTCTGGAGTGATTGGGGTGAGAGGAATTAGTAAATAGAATGCCACCATTGTGCTGATAATTTCATTTTTTATCACGCAGGTCCTAATCCGAAAATCGAACGAGCTTATATGGATGGCTCGCAGCGCCAGATGATTATTTCGAATGGCGTCACATGGCCCAATGGCCTTACCATCGATTATCCCAGTCGGAAGCTCTATTGGGCCGACGCAAAGCAACACGCCATCGAGTCTTC
This sequence comes from Rhagoletis cerasi, assembly GCA_029783565.1. Classification (NCBI taxonomy): domain Eukaryota; kingdom Metazoa; phylum Arthropoda; class Insecta; order Diptera; family Tephritidae; genus Rhagoletis; species Rhagoletis cerasi. Next base: position 5,919 of record JAPVRG010274890.1, read on the forward strand.
GAATTTTGACGGCACGGATCGCGTAAAAATACTTAGCACACATTTACCACATCCTTTTGCGTTGACCATTTTTGAGGACACCATGTATTGGACCGACTGGAATACGAAAACTGTCTCGGCGGCAAACAAGATCACCGGAAAAGGCTTCCGTTCGGTGCATGAGAACTTCCACTTTCCCATGGATATACACGCATACCACCCAGCACGGCAACCTGAATATCCGGACCGCTGCCAGAAGGATCGGCGTGGTCTTCGAGGTGGCTGCTCTCACTTATGTCTGCCCAACAAGCTGTCGCGACGGTGTGGCTGTCCCATCGGCCTGTCGCTCAAAGAAGACGGGTAAGTATTTCAAACTTTTGACTGGTAAGTCACTGAGTCAAAGCATTTGCTATTTTCGTGCAGCAAAACCTGTAAAAGTATACCCGACAAATTGGTGCTCGTAGCGCGCAGAAAGGATATTCGTCTGCGTCAACTGAATCCTAAATCGTCAGCTTCCGCTCAAGTCGACATGATTTTACCATTGGACTACATGAAGCATGCCGTGGCATTGGATTGGTGCAGTGAAACTGACTACATCTACTGGACGGATGTGGAACGCAGCACGATCAATAAAGCGCACCTCAATGGCAGCTACCAACAGCGTGTCGTCCACTCAAATCTCGTTTCACCAGCTGGTTTGGCATTGGACTGGATCACTGACAAACTCTATTGGACCGATCCGGCGACTAATCGCATAGAGGTGGCAACAACAAATGGCAAAAAGCGTACCTTACTCATATGGGAGAAGCTGGACAAGCCGCGTGACATTGTCGTGAATCCGATAGAGGGACTCATGTTCTGGTCGGATTGGGGTGAGCACGCAATGATAGAGCGCGGCAATATGGATGGCAAGGAGCGCATAATTGTCGCCGACACAAATCTCAAATGGCCTAATGGCTTGGCTATAGATTATGACCAGCAAAAGTTATACTTTGTAGATGGCGGTACGAAGACATTGGAAAGTATGGACTTTGATGGCGGTCGGCGTAAAGTTATACTAAGTAAGTAACCAATTTCATCTATTTGCAACCCTAGCGCACACTGCTTTCATTCTCGCTCTCTTTCACGTCCAAACAGACAATCTCGGGCATCCGTTTGGGCTGGACATTAGCGAAAATCGCGTGTTCTGGACGGACTGGGATAATAAATCGGCATTTAGCGCCGACAAGCTTACCGGCCAAAATATCACAACTATTATTGCAAATACCAGCGATCTTATGGACATACGCGTATTTCATCGCTCGCGCAGGAGTGTCCAAAATTCTTGCGGTTCCAATAATGGTGGCTGTTCACATCTCTGCCTATTGAACCCGACCAGCTTCACGTGCGCGTGCCCTGTGGGCGTGCAGCTAAGGGTGAGTAGCACTTAATGCAGCCATGATGCATACCAAGAAATTGTTTCATTTAATAATTCGCATCTGACCCGAGCAGAGTGATTTACGCACATGCGCCGAGGGACCGAGCCGTTTCATTATCTTTGCTCATCGCATCGACATACGTCAAATCTCATTGGACTTTGCCCATTTCATCGATGTTGTACTGCCAATGCCACCCATTGGCAATGCAGTCGCTTTGGATGTGGACTCAACAACCGGCATCATCTATTGGTCTGACTCCAAGCAACACGTTATCATGAGTTCGACACCAGATGGTCTGCATGTGCATAAAATAATTGGCGAAAGTTTGGATAATCCGGATGGTTTGATTGTGGACTCCGTAGGAAAAACGGTAAGCACGCAAGCCTCTGGCTTTTTTTTAGTGCAAAATTTTAGTTTACTTAAACTGAACTTCAGATCTATTGGGCTGACGCGGGTCGCCACACCGTCGAGGTTGCCAGTTTGGACGGAAAAAATCGTCATCTGATCGCCTATAAAGATTTAGAATCGCCACGGGGCTTAGCTTTGGACTACGAGGCTGGGCTCTTGTTTTGGACAGATTGGGGGCATTATCGCAAGATCGAGCGTGCGCATATGGATGGTGAAAGTCGACAACGTATCGTAACTTCGAATCTCGGTTGGCCAAATGGTTTGTCGCTGGACTTGAAGACGAAACGTATCTACTGGGTTGATGCGCAGCTGAAGACTATCGATTCGTGTGATTACACTGGAAATCAGCGTAAATTGATAATGTCCTCGCTGCACCATCCTTATGCGCTGGCAATGACTGATGAACATATCTATTGGACGGATTGGAAATCGAAAGCCTTGCATATGACCGATCGACGAAATATTACAGCGAAAAAGGAAATAATGACCAATCTAGATGGCTTGATGGATATCAAAGTGATAACGGTAAGAAAAATATTGCTAAATATATATATATATATGTATATAGCAATAAGTAGTATGGCATAACCATTTGCAAATCAACAGGTCAACAAAACGCAACCGGAGAATGTTTGCGGCACTAACAATGGCGGCTGTTCCCATCTTTGTCTGCGCAACCCAACAGGCTATTCGTGCAGATGCCCCATTGGTCTCAAATTGAAGCAGGGCAGCACCAGTCAGTGTCAGACCCTGCCAGATGTAGGTTTCCCCTTCTATTTGGTTAAGAAAAACTCGCTTTCTAATTTTCCCTACTTCTTTGCGCACAGGAGTACTTAGTCATTGCTCAACGCTCTGGCATCGGCATGATCTCGCTAAACATGCCCGATTACATGGACGTGGTATTGCCTATCAATGCTGTGCATGGCGCCGTTGTGCTTGATTACCACTTCCGAAAGAATTTGCTTTTCTTTGCCGACGTCAATGTAGATGTCATTAGACGTGTTGATCTCACTAATCTCTCTGACAGCAAGGCTATTGTTAACAAAGAACTGTTGACACCGAATGGTATTGCAGTCGATTGGATTGGGGATAACCTTTACTGGTCCGACACAGATCGGAAAGTCATCGAAGTTGCTCGTTTGGATGGCAGCTGCCGTAAAGAACTCATCTCCGATGATTTGGGTGATCCACGCTCGCTAATACTGCATCCGCGCAAAGGGTTTGTTTAGCCGCAGCATTTACGCTTCAAAAGACTTCTTATTGTGTATTGGTTTAGGTATCTCTTCTGGTCTGACTGGGATGCACCGGCGCGCATAGAACGTAGTTTGTTGGATGGCTCTAATCGCAGCATTATTGTGACCGACAATTTAGGTTTCCCCACCGGACTGACGCTGGACTTTGAGTGAGTTTCGACACGGGATTATAGAACACTTAAATTCATACTAATATCCTTCACTTTTCCACAGTAACCGCCGCCTACTGTGGGCCGATGCGCTGGAGGACAATATTGCCTCGGTCGACTTCAATGGCAAGCGCCGTACAAAAATTGTAGACTATGCGCCGCATCCATTTGGTCTGACAATGGTAAGCAAGATACCAAGTAACTCACTCTTTCTCTCTCTCTTCTCTCGTCCACCAATTCGCTCTTATTAACTTTAAATTTTTCATATCCCCCACCTTTCTCTTTAACAGTTCGATAACAGCATTTACTGGACCGACTGGTACAATAAATCCGTCTATCGTTCATTCCGCAAGGGGCGTGGTTTCAGCAACCCAGTGGAAATACGCGACTCCCTCAATGGTGCGCTCGACATACGCGCGGTCTCGATCAAACGTCAAACGGAAGAGTGGAATCAATGTGCCCAGGACAATGGCGGCTGCACACATCTTTGTCTCTTCCGTGGCTCAGACTACGTGTGCGCTTGTCCCGATCAATCGGATGATCGTGAATGTAAACCTACACCGAAATTTTTAGTGCCGCGCCGTAGTGACGGTGACAATTCACCAGATTATGGCGAGGAAGCGACAGAAGGCGACGGCGCTTCAACGGAGCATGATGACGATGCATACGAAACAAGTTCGAAGAGTAGTGAGCGTGAAACACTAATACTCATCGCTAGCGGTGTCGTGATTGTGATGCTACTCCTGATCATCGCCGCTATCATATGTGAGTTGGGAGTTATTAGGATTGATTTAGGTTAGTGTAATATTTTATGACATTCTGCTATCTTTTTGCAGTTCTGATATTCAATTCGAAACGCAATAAGACGAAAAGACACTCGCGGGGCTCCAGTCGATCTGTGCTGACATTCTCCAATCCCAACTACAATGTGGATGGTACGCCAATGGAGCCGAAAAGTAATATTTGGAAACGTTTTAAATATGACAAATCGCACGTAAGTAAAATGTAGATGTAAGTCTGATTCGAAATGCAACTAGCTTGGAAAGTGTGCTCTGGTCTTTAGCGATAAGTAAGACTATATAACTGAAAAATCCTTAAATAAGTTTGAGTCTAAACTAGTTTTTATTATCATCCGGTGCTAATGCGGTAAAGGCTTGAAAAAATAAACCAAGAAAGGATCTTTCTTCTAACGAAGGGCTAAAGAACCTAATAATTTTGGGTAGGGATGATATACAAACGAGCTATCAAGTTGTAGAGACGACTATTAAGGCAAGATCCACAAGTTATGAATATGGTCGAACACACCTCATAGCGCTTTCGGACGCACCTACTGGTAGACAGACTCTCAAAATACCACTGACGCTAGTGATCTCGGAAACCGAATACTTTTGAGTTGCCCTTTATACATGAACTAGGCACCAAGTGAATGTTTGTGTGAGTATCAGGGGCCCAACGGATACTTGGCTGTAATTAGTCCAGTGTTCGAGGTTTTACTACCAAAATTTAGTGAATCCTTAGAGCATTTAAAAATAATTTTTTTTAACGAGTAACCTTAAACCGACACCAGAAGCGGGAAAAAAATTTGTCAGACCCGTCACTGAATCAATCAGTAGGTTCTACTTAAATGCCTGGGATCTACAAAATGCGTCGATTCGTAGTCAATTTTAGTACGGCTGATGCCGATTCGGTTATCGGATCCCTGCAAAAAATGCGACGAGTTCGAGATGTGTCCGGGATGAGTCGCAAAGGAAGATGCAGCTAATGCCACTTTGGCTTCCTTTGTATGGACTGAACTGTACCCTTTTGTTCGAGCATGTCCTATGCAGAGACCAATTGTTCGCCTTTATACTCGAACGGGTAAAAAAAGCAACTAGTCGCTTTTAAGTTTAAGTTTATTATTATAACACAATTAAGACATAGTCTTTTACAGTGCCGTTTTTCATAAAAATTGCAATTTCAAAAATTGGGTAACAGAAAATCTTAGAACCTAATAACTAAATACATTTCTGAAAACTTGACCTAAGTGAAGAAACAAAATATTTATAAAGAAATAATAGGTTGGAAAGCAAAATCTTAAGATCATATTACAGTCGTAAAGGCTTAGTTTGAAAAGATAGAATTCACAGCCAATTTTAAGCGCCTTGAATTTGATTTCAGTTTTAATTTATTAGGCAATGAGTTCCACAACTGTACGGCTCTAAAAAAATTAAAATAAAAATTTGCGCTAGCTGCGATTCGAAACAGGGTTCTCTGAATTGATAAGATAAGCGTATACTCTCCCTACATGCCAACGACGAGTCGGGGACTAATTGATCTCCAATAATACCCGTTTGAGACTACTTGTGACTAAATAAATAAAGGTGATGCCGATTGCGGACCGCTAACCCTCTCTTCGTCGACTTGACAGCATCCACCTATTCGTTGACGTCATAAAATACTTTTTCGCACTAGGGATGGAAATTA
>JAPVRG010274901.1:12578-24099 GCA_029783565.1 Rhagoletis cerasi
GGCTTTTTAGTCTACATATGCATCTCGCATGCCACGGCGTATGAGTGACAACAATGTGTAAGGTTGCATACAGAGTGAAAGCGAAGCCGACAGTGCAGTAGTAAACATATGAAAATAATCACAGCGCAAGGGAAGACGAAGACGAAGACGTGTGTTGTCGTTGCGCAAGCGGTTAGCTTGAAACTGTGCGGTACTGTTTTCAAAGACGAATCGCTTGCTGTGATGAATTGTTTACGTTTTATTTAATTGCTTGATCATAATCGCCAGATAATAAAAGTAAATTAAGAGCAAAATGGCTAGTGGAAATTTTAAGAAACGTACCACCACAGATTTAAAATTTGTGCTTCTTGGGTTTCTATATTTTTTTCTAATCATTTTTTCTAATGAGCTTTATTACAAACAAATGCATCAGCGAAGCAACACTAAATATTTTTCTCAAACCTCCAAACTAATCAGACTACGAGTAATATGAAACTGGAAATAAAATTTGTGCATTGAATAAAGAAAACATTTTTTTCGCCACAAATTTTTGCATTAAATAATAGGTATTTGTAACCAATATCCTTTTTCAGGTTGTGCATAAAAGCTTATAAATGTATGCTTATGCGTGCAACCATATTTTGGTTAAAACATTTTTCTGTTTGTCATCCACGTGGCAGTTATTTAATTGGGATGCCATTGTGCGCCACATAAAATTCCAATTGTGCCGAATTATTGCATGAAATTGCGCAAAATATGGTAGCCAGAAAAGAGAAAAAATGTAGAAATTTGATACTAAAATTCAATAAAACTGTCTGTCAGCACGGCGGATGAAGCGTGTTTCACGCCAAAAATATGACAAAATGGATAATACTGAAGTAATAAATATGAAAAATTCGTTAGTGTACAAGAGAAAGCATTTAAATACCAATCGTTTAAGAAAAAAAAATTGCAAAAAATTTGTTTCAAAAAAAAAAAATATTGAATTGAATATAAATTGAACACGATTAATTGAAATTAAATTTTTATGGCAATTTCAGCAGTCGAGTAGACTGTTTTTTAAACTGAATTTAGAATTGTTTTATATGATTGCGCCAGGTTAAATAAATGCTGATCAAACAACTTGGCATAAAGTATTAATAAAGCTGTCGAAATCCGTTGGGAAAACTGCACATGCCGTTTGAGGCAGAACACAGATTCCGACTAGAAAGAAATTTTGCTAAAAAAAATTGTGTGCTGCATCGAAAGTGCCTGAACTCTAGCTGTTAAACACTACACTCTCCTAAAGAGAGGAAGTAACGAATCAGTACAGGCTCAATATTGTCCTATCTCTGAATTATTTAAAAATTTTCGAAAAACAACAAACAAACTTTGAGGTTCCGTAGGACCCGTGCTCGACAATATACAGTAAACCGAAAAAAACTTGTGCAGCGCCTTCGACGTCCAGTAACTCTGAAGCTATTTAAGATTTTGAGCTGTATCCAAAATTAAATAAATACCTCCTTTTTAAGGACCAAAAGCAAAACTTGTACAGCATTTATTCATTGAAAATAATACGTTATTTTGTGCATATTAGTACTTTGTGTGGCCACCCTTAGCATCTAGCGCAGCTTGCATTGTTCTTATCATAGAAACTTTTAAGTTTTTTGTAACATCGAGCTGTATATTTTCCCATATAGTAGTGTGTGGTTTTTTGAAAATTTCGCCTATTTCGCGAGTACTTTTGCCTTCTTGCCAATATCTAATTATCAAAACTTGCATATATCTTGATGTTTGTTTATTTGCCATTTTTGCAAAAAAATTCACTAAAAAACCACACACGATGTAATAAAATACGCTTAATAATAACACGCAACTAACAACGGATAAAAATAACAGTGCTTGCTAGGTAAATGCATATAAAGTGTTGCCAGAGCAAGTGTACAATTTGTTTTTGTCCTCAAAAAAGGAGTGTTTTTAATTTTTGGAAGTTTTAAGCACTAGAAAGAATTTATTATTATAAATTTTATTGACTTACCAAAAGCACACAAAATGTATGTTTATCTACTTGTAGTTGCAACTTAAAAGGCTTTACAGTTTTAGAAACAATTGATGTCGAATATGAATCACTTGACTGTACAAGTTTTTTTTTGGTTCACTGTAGTTCTTTTGGAATAAACGAAATACTTCCTGGGAAACAATTTTATTGACTTTTGACGAGTTTTAGTTTAAGAACTGAGATCTTGTAAGTACAATAACGGAGTTCTTGAAGTCAGTGAACTTTGGAAAAAAATATTGTCGAAAATATGACGAAAGGTGTAAAAACGCAAAAAAAAAGAAATCCGTAACTGAATTTTAAAATTCTTAAAATCTGAGGTATTTTTGCAAGGCAATTTCGAAAGAAAAATAGTTTTTTCTGGTCGAACGTAGGGTCGCCTACTTAGCTCAGAATTCGATGACAAAGCAATATGAAAGATGAATTAATCTAACGTACCACATATGTACATTAGACTGGTCCAGGAAATACTTTTTTTTCAATATGATTCAGTGCTCACGCAAATTTGTGTTCCTTTTGCTAAAAAATTAAAGTACATAACTTGATTTAAAAAAAAAAATTAAATTTAGAGGTCGCTCAAGTCCCTTTTTATTTTACTTAAAATTACTCGTCCTTCAATCCTTGCGCACGCGAAATTCCTCTGAAAATTTAAATTTTGTAAGATCTTATAATATCCTTTTTTATAGATAATACGAATAAATAACAAAAAAGCACGAGAAAAAAACCCCAAAATGCGTTTTAAAACTTGATTATTTCTTAGAAAAAAATTCAATTTTTTTTATTTCTTACAGCCACGCATCTAAATTATGTTCAATAATTTGCTGATATCTCGAGAAGTAATAAACGTTAAATCCTCTGCGATTACTCATTTTGTCCGCTAAGGTTATGGCTATACACATCATCATTGACACAGAATCAAATAAATTTTTTCTAAGAAATAATCTACTTTAAAAGTGCAATTTCGGGGTTTTTCTCGTTCTTTTTATAATTTATTCGTATTATCTTAAAAAAATAAGAGCCGGATCGAAAAAATAACTCTCATAGTATATTCAGCAGCCTCGAAAGCATATTATAAGATCTTACAAAACTTAAATTTTCAGCGGAATTTCGCGTGCGCACGGATTGAAGGACGAGTAATTTTAAGCAAAATAAAAATGGACTTGAGCGACCTCTAAATAAAATTTTTTTTTTAAATCAAGTTATGTACTTTCATTTTTTAGCAAAAGGAACACAAATTTGCGTGAGCACTGAATATTATAAAAAAAGGATTTCCTGGACCACTCTAATGTACATACATACATATTTATGTAGAATTGTGCCCTAAAGGCCAAATCACACGATTGGTGCATTTGTACAGATTTGCACATTTTGACAGTTACAGAGAGGTGTTTGGACATTTTTTTATTGAGTTGAACTCACAAAATTTCAAGACAACACCACTCTGTGACTGCCAAAATGTACAAATCTGTACAAATACACCAATCGTGTGATGTGGCCGTAAGTATGTATGATCATATGTGTCTGACCCTCTGACCAGATTTTACAGTATTTACTGAACTCCCCGTGTGTTTATAAAGTAATTTAACATTTAAGTGGTTTGGCGGAATGTTGCTGACACATGCTACAACAAGAAAAAAAAATAATCAAGGCAAATAGAATACATTTTGCAGAGCTAGAAAAAAAACATACAGTAACATAATTCCCAAAGCACAAATAAAAACAAAATAAAGTCAACATTCATACATAAGTAGCGCATTGTACATGAGGTAAAGAAGAAAAAAAAAACAAAAACAAAACAAAAGCAAAATGTTCAACGTTATTATGCATACTTCAAATTTATGCGGTTAAATAAATACACTTGTTAATAAAAAACACGTGAAAAGCAAAAATGCAACAACAAGCAAAAACAGATAAAAGCATACTTAGTGTATTTATATAGCTACTGCTGCTGTTGCTGATGCCGATGTAGCCATACGTACATATATGTTACAGTCACTGTGTGGGACACAAAACGCAGCGGCTATGCAATTTATTGATACTTCAACCAAGCTGCTGACTGCCTACACTTGAAATGCTTTTACATCCTGTACGCTCGCAAACGCACGCAGCATCACGCACTCGAGCTACTTAGCCTGTTATAGGGGGTGGTGCTGTATTGCTTTTGCGATATATTGTAAATAAAATGTGCCATTAATGTAGTTATAACACATTGACCTTGTTGTGTTGCGTTTTTAAAAAACATGCTAGTAAGCAAACATACTACTTCGTATATATGTATGTACATATAACGGGTGATTCATTTAGAGGTGATTTTTTTTCAAAAATAAAAACAATGAACGAATCAATTTAATTTGATAATCTTTTCTACCATACAAAAGAACTATTGTTGAAATTTGTTTTTTAAATATAATTTCTTTCAAATGTTGGCCGTAACTGCGGTTGAGATGGTCCATTCTGAAATTCCAATTTTCGATGACGCTTTCGAACATATTGAGTTGTCCGTTATCGCGCCATAATAACGGACTATTTGATGCTTGAAATTGAAGCCCGTGGTCTCGACGACATTTAGTTCCAATAAAATGGCGTTACTTGCCATACAGCCCGTGAAACCGTGACCTTACTGCGAGAACGAATCAGTGAAAAATTCATTTCATGCGTCGGACCAGTGAATTGGCCGCCTAGATCATTTAACATCACACCTCTAAAGTCCAAAGTCTACATGGTTGAGCCCGCTATGATTGAGGAATTAAAGGTCAACATTACTCGAGTCATTGGCAAAAAACAACTCAATTGGCTTGAACGCGTCATAGAAAATTGGAACTTCAGAATGGGCCATCTCAACCGCAGTTATGGTCAACATTTGAAAGAAATTATCTTAAAAAAAAAACAAATTTCAAGAATATTGCTTTTATATGATACTAGAGATTATCAAATAAAGTTAATTTGTTTTTCATTGTTTTTTTGTTTTTAAAAAAGTACCTCTAAATGAATTACCCGATATACGTATGTATGTTGGTACATGTTTATTTGCTTGTTATTGAATAAATATTTAATTTCACTTATTTTATTGTGGAGTATTTTGTGGTCACATAAAGTGTGTATATACAGGGTGTCCCAGAAGTCGACGTCAAAATATAAACATTTTTTTTTTTCATTTATTCTAAAAATTATAGGCGTTAAAAAAAAAGAAAAAATCTACACCCTGTAATGGTTTTTTATTTCCGTTACAACAAATTTTTATTTTTTCTCAATTTTAATTTTATTATATAATTCTGAGTATCGCTTCTGAAAATTGTCGTCTAAAATTTATAGCCAACTACTCTAGCTTAGAAGAAAATGACACTTTTTTCCCAGAAAATTTTTTAAATTTAATGCTTCACCCGATTTTAACTGACTGTACTGAAGAAAAAAATTTATTACACTAGTTTGGCAAGTAACTGTGAAAGTTGGCGCATTTAGTAAGGATTCCAAAATGGTATGACTCTTGCTAGATTGTTTCTTAAATTATGCACAACAGATTTGATTTTTGTAAAGAAACTCAGTTTTGAAAAATTTTTTCTTACTTACTTAAAACGATTGTACTGTACAAAAGACTTTCGGTCTCACTCAAACCAGAATTACGTTAAAAGTAACGGCTTCAAGAGATACCCTGTATGTACGTTTGCAGAACTTCACTTGCATCGCATATTTATGTTAGCGGTAAAAAAACGCCGTTTGTAACTGATGGCTACAATGTGGTGTCCAACGGAGCATGTAACCGATCAGTTTTGAACAGCAGTTTGGGCTCAGCTTTGGGACGATTCTAGGCAAAAATTATGATATAAAAAACAAGACAAAAAGTAGCATGATGGTAACTTTATCCCAAAAATTTCAATAAAAATCACATTGTAAGCAGTTAATTTTAATTCAGAAAAAAGTTATGCTATTTTATTTTGTTTCCTCGAAGTTCGTATCTAACATAGAATGTACTAATATGACAGTTGTTTTTTTAAATCTGCTTACACCAACAATGGTAATAAGAATGAATTAGGAAGTGTTTACTCCAAATACACTTGAAAGCTAAGTCCGAGGCGCATTGAACAGGTATTACACCGTGCGACCAAAATCAAAAAATTTCAAACGAAACAATCAATATACTCATAAAACTTGGCGTCAAATATAGTAAAACTGCCTTCTTAGTTTTTCTCTATGACGTCAGGATTTTTTATAAAAAAACTTTGAAATTTCAAAGATGTAATTAATTCAAAAAATTATTAAAAAATTTCAGTGCAATGTAGAATAACAGTATGGGTGCCAAATGAAAGATAAAATTTTCAACAATTAAACAAAAATTAAATTATTTTGCCTGACAAGGACGAATAGATATTGAAAATTCACTCTTAAATATTTTCCTTTTTTAAGCTAATAAAGTTAGCAGGACGAAATGCGAGGATGTGGTGGTGTATATATCAGTCTTTAACAAATACATTTTTTTTAAAATAAATACTTAAAAATTTCAAGGATATTTAAGGATAAAATGTTAAAAGGACATTTTTAAGACCTATTCGTCCTTTTGCACCACCTACAATTCTATGGAAATTTCTCTTTTATTTGATACTCATATTGCTACTCTACGTTCCACTAAAATTTTAAAATAATTTTTGGAATTAATCATATCTTTGAAGTTTCAAAGTCCTTTAAAAAAAAGTTCTGGCGTCAGAGAGAAAAACTAAAAACGCAGTTTTACTATATTAATGGTATCGCGAATATATTGATTTTTAGTGTGTAAAATTTACTGTCGCACGGTGTTATCAGTAGATCAGTTGGTGTGATTTTTTCAAATTATTTGGCCTCGAAAGTGCAAATACTGTTTATTATTATTTTTTTTTTTAATTCAAAATTTTCAAATTATTGTGCCTTGAAAAGTAGGGATCAATACTTATGGAAGTAAAAATAAATTTTTAGTTCGGCTTAAGAAGTAAACAGGGATGTTTTTTAAAATAATTTTGTACAGTTTTGGAAAGTTTTATGCATTTATTTTTTACTTACATATTTTCTACGCGTATTGAGCTTAGTATGAAAAACCCGAAATTGACTTTGATTGAAAAATCATTTCACTTTTTTCATAGTGTGTGTTTCCGTCTTTGGCTTGGATGTGCTCTTCATAATAAAATCTATTGGCGCTGGACTGACCTTTTTTATTTAATTTAATGATAGGAGCTGTAAATACTGTATATAAATATGTGCATTCCGATTCCTCGTCGGATTTCGAGACTGACATTGTAATCGGTGTTAATGCTGGTTCCTGAGTAAATGAAGTCGTCTACTTTTTCACAATTATAACTGTCAACAGCAAGGTGGCTGCTTAGACGAGCATGTTCTTACTACTCGCTTGAGGACTGGAGGTACTTCGGCTTGTTCTATTTTGCCGCCATACCCATTCGCATTGCCCCCGCTGTCTAATTTCGAGAAAGAAGAACAGCAATTTAACGCTATTTGAGGAAACTAAATTAGTTCTGCAGCTCTTACTTGCTTCTCGAATACCACTTTAAAGAGTAAACAATGTGAAACCTCATTTATTATCGAGTGCCTCGGAGAGGTCGCTCCCAATTCTCAATGTCGTTTTACACAACCGTATTAGTTTCGCAGAGATACCGAATTTAGGCACAACGGCAGAGAGACAACTTCCTTCCCTGTTGTCGAAAACGGCTTTGAATTAAATTGTTTTAGTACATGTGGCATCCAAGTTGCAGCTTCGTTATCATACAAAGAGTCTATACCAAACTGGGTATAAACCAATTCAAGTTAGCTGGTAAGCTACACTCTTCGCTTTTAAATGACAATAAATCCACTTGCGAATTTACTTCTTCGTAATGGCACTCATCAAACCACTTTAAGGTATTTGTGTTTCTTCATGTAGTCGAACTACTAGTCTATTTACGTCCATAAGAACCAAAACACTCCGCGTTGGAAGTGAATAATCATCTAATGAAATCGTTTTGGTTACACCTCAACGAAATTTGAAGCAAATTGTCAGGCGCACCAAATTCAATTGCACTACCGACCTGCTGCTGAGCATGATTCCATACCAAATTCCGCTTGAGTAGCGCACGAGTAACGAAATGCCAAAGTGCTGAGCACAATTCAATTTAATGCGCTGACCTTGCGGGGAGCGCGGATGCCAGTAAACATAAATGTTGCCCTGCTACGAGATGAAAGCAACAGCGTGGACGTAGGCGCGTTTCGATACCCTCAACAGATAGGCGGCCGCACTGTGCTCACCTGTTTATATGCGCAAAAACAAACATACAAAACCATGACGTCAAATACATACATATGTAAATACGTAACTACACTGTCATGTTGCACACAAAAAATCAGTGATGACTACTATTACCTTGCCGACAAAATTCCAGCTATCCTGCTCGTCCTTTACAAACATACACAATCTCCGCCAAAAACTCCAACCTAAGTGCAAACCTTTAACAGCAGTCAGTGTCAGAGATCGATAGCACTTACTTACCAAGATATACATACCCTGTAGGGAAGACTCGAACTAGCGAATGAAATCTATAGTTCAGTACTAGTTCTGTAGTATTGCTGAAAACGAACCAGTCCGATAGTTATTAGATCCCCGCCAGTCCAAAAGCAGTTACTTATTAAAACTTCATATTACTAGCTAAGAATGAACATTTGCTTAGGTCGCTTTTTCTAGTAAATTATTTTTTGATGCAAGAAGCAAGAACATATAAAAATGCATCGTTTTCTAAAAGATCGAACTACATATTTTATTTCTAACTGTTTGTTTTCCAGTTATACGCAAATTTGGTAAGCCCAAAATAGTCGATGATAATGTGTCCCAAAGAATAAAACAACTTTTTGTAAGAAATCTATATCATATCTAAGGTGACAAATTTAGAGCTGGTTCGGTACTATAGAAAAAGTGAAGCAGAGCGAACTAAATCTCATCTGCCGAATTTAAAACTGGTTCGGAACTATCGAAAAAGGGAAACAGCAGGGCACCAATCCATCTTTTGTTTACTTTAAATCAGGGACCATAACGGTTATGATCTTTATAATAAAAATCACAATTTAACCGTTAAAATTTGATTTCTATTTTTTCGATAAAATTGAATCGTTACTGTTTGATTTTTATTTCAGAAAAGATTTAAATCGGTCATAAAAAAATAAAACATGAAAAATAACGATTATTTTTTGATCGAAAAAATAAAAATCATGATATTCAACGATTTTTTCGGTCCCTGTTTTAAATAAACTTTTTGTTTGCAGTTTTTACATTCGAATGCGCTTTTGTTCTGCACTTCACAGATGCTTTTTTGTAGTTAGGAAATAAAAAACAAAAATTTTCACTATCATTTTAGCAGGTTGCGTCTGATCGCATTCGAGCCCGGGATCTTCTGGGATCTTCTGTAACAAATAATACACCTCTGCACACCTAGATACAGCCCAAGTAGGTAAACATTTTTTACAATCACTCGAAAACATTTATTTCAAATTGAAAACACATTCCCATTGAAAACCCAAAAAGACTGTTTGAAAAAATTATGTTACTTTTTTGTAGTGTAGAAAAAGGGATTCAAAACGAACTAGATTTAAACTGTGGAATGAAGAACTGTTGCGGTACTAAAGAAAAGGTAATGCAGCGGGGGGGACAATTTCCATTTTCTATGAGTCCGCTATGTTATACCAGAAGCGAACCAATTCAGAGCTAGAGACTTTCCCTAAAGGGTACTTATACATACATACATATGTACTCGTATAGAAACGGATGCTATGCGGCAATGGCAATCGTTCTTCGCATTTGACTGACTTTTAGCGTTGTTGGCATTGATTGAAATTCGATATTGCGAAGGCGGGTGCTTATGTCGGCATAAATTTGTATGCGTTCATGTTTTTATGTGAATGTATGCGCCAAACTGATAGTAAGTTCGTTATGCCCAAAGCAAATTACCACTGAGTACTTACAAAGTATGTTACTGCGTTTGTGCCGACAAATGTGCGCCTGCCAGGGACGGCTATGTGTTTGCTTGCAAGTCGAGGACAGCCATAAAAAGTAGGCGGGTGAAAATCAATGTGCTATTTCATAAATTGTTATATCACATAAAAAGACGATGACGAGACACGTAATTTTCCAGGAGCACACTTGATGGAATTTCTTGCTGATGCCTATGTCTGCGAACGAGCGGAAGTGAAGGATTTCTGAAAACTTGCTAAGATACATATTCAACAAATGGTTTAATCATTTGTCGCTTTTGCTACTAAAGAGAACTTCCGCTTCAACTATTCCGTAAAGAGGTTTATATGTATGGTGTGTGGATATTGCTTAATACTTTAGTTTGAAAACAAAGTAAAAAATGAAGGCCTAACACACTTGATGTTAGATTAGTTGGTGTGCCATTTTAAATCACAACTCGCCTGAAAAAAAAAACAACAGGAAAATAGCAGGAAATAGTGAAATCGTGGGAATAATTTTTATCTCTCCCAGGTAGTGTAATCGGGAATTGTATGGAAATGTCGCTCCACGCTGGCGTCACTGAGCCATATCAACGTCACTCTATGCTGGGTCCTCGCACATAGTAATTTCGACGGGAATGCGTCGGCTGATGAGATGGCCAGATACGGATCCGAGATGCCAATAGAAGAAGCAGATAGCTCCGTACTACCACCGTTTAGTGATCACGTTAGAAGAATTGATGAATACACCGTCGACGTGACTAATGACTTGAGGAACAAACGGGAAGACTGTGAGACCACAAGATTATTTTGACCCCGTCTTAGTAGCAGGAAGACGAGGGATCTACTGAAACTCAATAAGTCTGCAGTAAGAGTCCTTGCTGGTGTCATCACAGGACACTCTGCTAGTACTATCTGCAGAAGCTGCCGTGATGAGGATGAGGAAGGGTCAATTGACCACTTTCTGTGTCGATTTCCGGGTCTACAGTCGAAGCGCTTCAAGTACTTAGGTTCACGCTTCTTCAGCAGTCTGTTGTCTGTTGGATCTCCTCCCCTTCATTAGAGACAACAATTGGTTTAGTACATTATTGACTAGAGAGGGCTCAGCTACTCTCCCGATTGTGGGCACGTGTCTCCTTCTGATACACAGGACAATTTCGCCTCTGAGTGGAAGTATTGAATAATATATACACGCCCTCCTAACCTAACCTAATCATCTCTCCCAGGTTCAGCTGTGCAGTTAAATAACATAAGAAGTTGTATTGTCTCTCAGTTGAGTTAAACCACCAACTCAAGGCTTGCCGAGAAACCTTATACTGGTCTACCGTTTCTTCTGCATCTGATAAAGTAAGGTTACGACAAGGAGTGAGTTACCAGAGCGCAAGCAGTTGCTAGTCAGGAAAAACTATTCCTTTCCTGTTTAGTAATAACTAAAATTCGTTTTGCTCATTAAGGAAGTCCACAAACTTTTTAAGATCCTGCACATTTTGATATTCCAACTAAATTTCCGAAAAATTCGGACCCATATTTATTGTTCATAATACTGACATAATT